>LR812524.1:35912771-36160271 GCA_903798195.1 Danio kyathit | reverse complement strand
GGTCCTGGGTTTAGTTCCCACCATCTCCAAATGTCTTCATTCTTTCACTAAAAATGTATGCCTTTACAGCACAATCAGAATTGGCATCAATTATGCTTTCGAAGTTCTGTCCACAACAACAAAAAGGCGGAATAGAAAGAAAAATACCTTTTCTAATTGGGGATGTAGCTCAGTGGTAGAGCGCATGCTTCGCATGTATGAGGTCCTGGGTTCAATCCCCAGCATCTCCAAGGGACTTTTGAGGTTCTATCCACTGACCACAAACAGGGAGTAGAAAGAAAACACTGCTTGTGCAATTGGAAATGTAGCTGTGTAAGGTCCTGGCTTTAGTTCCCAGCATCTCCAAATGTCTTCAATCTTTCACTAAAAATGTATGCCTTACTGCACAATCAGAATATGCACATTTACAGCACAATCAGAATTGGCATCAATTATGCTTTCGAAGTTCTGTCCACAACAACAAAAAGGCGGAATAGAAAGAAAAATATCTCTTCTAATTGGGGATGTAGCTCAGTGGTAGAGCGCATGCTTCGCATGTATGAGGTCCTGGGTTCAATCCCCAGCATCTCCAAGGGACTTTTGAGGTTCTATCCACTGACCACAAACAGGGAATAGAAAGAAAACACTGCTTGTGCAACCGGAAATGTAGCTGTGTAAGGTCCTGGCTTTAGTCCCCAGCATCTCCAAATGTCTTCAATCTTTGACTAAAAATGTTTGCCTTTACTGCACAATCAGAATTGGCATCAATTATGCTTTTAAGGGTCTGTCCACAACCGCAAAAAGGCGGAATAGAAAGAAAAATACCTCTTCTTCCAATGGGGATGTAGCTCAGTGGTAGAGCGCATGCTTTGCATGTATGAGGTCCTGGGTTCAATCCCCAGCATCTCCAACAGATGTGTTTTGAGGTTCTATCCACTGACAATAAACAGGGAAAAGAAAGAAAACACTGCTTGTGCAATCGGAAATATAGCTGTGTAAGGTCCTGGGTTTAGTTCCCAGCATCTCCAAATGTCTTCATTCTTTCACTAAAAATGTATGCCTTTTCTGAACAATCAGAATTGGCAGTAATTATACTTTTGAGGTTCTGTCCACAACAGCAAAAGGTAAATTAGAAAAAAAAAAAAAACACTCTTCATATGAGGATGTAGCTCACTGGTAGAGCAGATGCTTCGCATGCATGAGCTTTTGGGTATCATCCCCAGTGTCTCCAAGGGACTCTTGAGGTTCTATCCACTGAGCATAAACAGGGAATAGAAAGAAAACACTGCTTGTGCAATCGGAAATGTAGCCGTGCAAGGTCCTGGCTTTGGTTCCCAGCATCTCCAAATGTCTTCCATCTTTCACTAAAAATGTATGCCTTTACTGCACAATCAGAATTGGCATCAATTATGCTTTTGAAGTTCTGTCCACAACAACAAAAAGGCGGAATAGAAAGAAAAATACCTGTTCTTCAACTGGGGATGTAGCTCAGTGGTAGAGCGCATGCTTTGCATGTATGAGGTCCTGGGTACAATCCCCAGCATCTCCAAGAGACTTCTGAGGTTCTATCCACTGACCATAAACTGGGAATAGAAAGAAAACACTGCTTGTGCAATCGGAAATGTAGCTGTGTAAGGTCCTGGCTTTAGTCCCCAGCATCTCCGAATGTCTTGAATCTTTGACTAAAAATGTTTGCCTTTACTGCACAATCAGAATTGGCTTCAATTATGCTTTTGAGGTTCTGTCCACAACCGCAAAAAGGCAGAATAGAAAGAAAAATACGTCTTCTGCCAATGGGGATGTAGCTCAGTGGTAGAGCGCATGCTTTGCATGTATGAGGTCCTGGGTTCAATCCCCAGCATCTCCAACAAACTTCTGAGTTTCTATCCACTGACCATAAGCAGGGAATAGAAAGAAAACACTGCTTGTTCAATCGGATATGTAGCTGTGTAAGGTCCTTGCTTTAGTTTTTCAGCATCTCCAAATGTCTTGAATCTTTCACTAAAAATATATGACTTTTCTGATGAAGTGAAGGATTCGGATTTCTACCGTCCAGTTCATCTAAGCATGGATCAACGTTTATCCTTTCCTCATCATCCTATGTCTCGTTATGTTTATTAAATATGATTATTTGATTACTTGAATGAGTATTTAACTTTGAAATGATTTCAACTAATGAATGAGTTAAATACACTGCTTTATGTAAGAATGTTCAGTGCATTGCATGTCTCTTTGAAACTATTTTCAGGAGCCACCAAACTATGTCAGAGGTCACGGAGACCTTGAGTGGAAATGAACGGCTGAGGACTTGAAACAATATTGTTCTATAGTTATTTCTATGAGTTAATTCTTTCTAAAATGTCTTAAATGATTTTGCTATTTTTACGGTTAATTCTTCTAAAGTGATTTTACTTTTTAGTCAAGATAGACTTGGTGTAGTGAGAATTTAACTGTCTGAATGTAGATTATACCGGTTTTCAACCAGTTTTGATAAAGACGGCTGAGAAGTACACTCAGCCTTGGATAAGAAGCAGATTGTACTTTAAGTGTGTGTGCTCTATTTGATTGTAGATACTTTTAACAGGTCTGGAGTCAGCTCTAAACAGTCTATTGGATGTCTGACGTTTATGCTTAAGATATTGTTCAGAATTGTACGCATGCACCCACGTGGAAATTTTCCTAGTCTATCTGTGTTTTAACCAATCAGGCTAGAACACCTATATGTATGACGCAGAAAATGACATTGTGTAAAGAGTATAATTGATGTTGATTTGTGATTGTAAGCAGAGCGGCCTAGGAACTCATTGCGAGTGTTGAAGCTGGCTTCTGCTGATGAAACTGCAAACTATCTTCAGTAAACTTTATTTATTTATTTAAATCTCTGACTCCGGCTCTTCTTCATCTGACAGACTGGTCGTTCTTTGGGTTAAAACTGTAAATACCCCAACACTGAACAATCATAATTGGCAGTTATTATACTTTTGAGGTTCTGTCCACAACAGCAGGAAGGTGAAATAGAAAAAAAAAAAAACACTTTTCATATGAGGATGTAGCTCACTGGTAGAGCAGATGGTTCGCAGGCTTGAGCTCTTGGGTTCAATCCCCAGTGTCTCCAAGGGACTTTTGAGGTTCTATCCACTGACCATAAACAGGGAATAGAAAGAAAACACTGCTTGTGCAATCGGAAATGTAGCCGTGCAAGGTCCTGGCTTTAGTTCCCAGCATCTCCAAATGTCTTCAATCTTTCACTAAAAATGTATGCCTTTACTGCACAATCAGAATATGCATCAATTATGCTTTTGAAGTTCTGTCCACAACAGCAAAAAGGCGGAATAGAAAGAAAAATACCTCTTTTTCAAATGGGCATGTAGCTTAGTGGTAGAGCGCATGCTTTGCAGCTCTGAGGTCCTGGGTTCAATCCACAGCATCTCCAGATGTCTTGTGAGGTTCTATCCACTAACCATAAACAGGGAATAGAAAGAAAACACAGCTTGTGCAATCGGAAATGTAGCTGTGTATGGTCCTGGCTTTAGTCCCCAGCATCTCCAAATGTCTTGAATCTTTGACTAAAAATGTTTGCCTTTATTGCACAATCAGAACTGGCATCAATTATGCTTTTGAAGTTCTGTCCACAACAGCAAAAAGGCGTAAAAGAAAGAAAAATACCTTTTCTTCAAATGGGCATGTAGCTCAGTTGTAGAGCGCATGCCTTGCAGGTCCGAGGGCCTGGGTTCAATCTCCAGATGTCTTTTGAGGTTCTATCCACTAACCATAAACAGGGAATAGAAAGAAAACACTGCTTGTGCAATCGGAAATGTAGCTGTGTATGGTCCTGGCTTTAGTCCCCAGCATCTCCAAGTGTCTTGAATCTTTGACTAAAAATGTTTGCCTTTACTGCACAATCAGAATATGCATCAATTATGCTTTTGAAGTTCTGTCCACAACAGCAAAAATTGGGAATAGAAAAAAAAACCACTCTTCATATGAGGATGTAGCTCACTGGTAGAGCACATGCTTCGCATGCATGAGCTCTTGGGTTTAATCCCCAGTGTCTCCAAGGGACTTTTGAGGTTCTATCCACTGACCATAAACTGGGAATAGAAAGAAAACACTGCTTGTGCAATCGGAAATGTAGCTGTGTAAGGTCCTGGCTTTAGTTCCCAGCATCTCCAAATGTCTTCAATCTTTCACTAAAAATGTATGCCTTTACTGCACAATCAGAATATGCACATTTACAGCACAATCAGAATTGGCATCAATTATGCTTTCGAAGTTCTGTCCAAAACAACAAAAAGGCGGAATAGAAAGAAAAATACCTCTTCTTCCAATGGGGATGTAGCTCAGTGGTAAAGCGCATGCTTTGCATGTATGAGGTCCTGGGTTCAATCCCCAGCATCTCCAACAGACTTTTGAGGTTCTATCCACTGACAATAAACAGGGAAAAGAAAGAAAACACTGCTTGTGCAATCGGAAATATAGCTGTGTAAGGTCCTGGGTTTAGTTCCCAGCATCTTCAAATGTCTTCATTCTTTCACTAAAAATGTATGCCTTTTCTGAACAATCAGAATTGGCAGTAATTATACTTTTGAGGTTCTGTCCACAACAGCAAAAGGTGAAATAGAAAAAAAAAAACACTCTTCATATGAGGATGTAGCTCACTGGTAGAGCAGATGCTTCGCATGCATGAGCTTTTGGGTTCCATCCCCAGTGTCTCCAAGGGACTTTTGAGGTTCTATCCACTGAGCATAAACAGGGAATAGAAAGAAAACACTGCTTGTGCAATCGGAAATGTAGCCGTGCAAGGTCCTGGCTTTAGTTCCCAGCATCTCCAAATGTCTTCAATCTTTCACTAAAAATGTATGCCTTTACTGCACAATCAGAATTGGCATCAATTATGCTTTCGAAGTTCTGTCCACAACAACAAAAAGGCGGAATAGAAAGAAAAATACCTGTTCTTCAACTGGGGATGTAGCTCAGTGGTAGAGCGCATGCTTTGCATGTATGAGGTCCTGGGTTTAATCCCCAGTATCTCCAACAGACTTTTGAGGTTCTATCCGCTGACAATAAACAGGGAAAAGAAAGAAAACACTGCTTGTGCAATAGGAAATATAGCTGTGTAAGGTCCTGGGTTTAGTTCCCAGCATCTCCAAATGTCTTCATTCTTTCACTAAAAATGTATGCCTTTACAGCACAATCAGAATTGGCATCAATTATGCTTTCGAAGTTCTGTCCACAACAACAAAAAGGCGGAATAGAAAGAAAAATACCTCTTCTAATTGGGGATGTAGCTCAGTGGTAGAGCGCATGCTTCGCATGTATGAGGTCCTGGGTTCAATCCCCAGCATCTCCAAGGGACGTTTGAGGTTCTATCCACTGACCACAAACAGGGAGTAGAAAGAAAACACTGCTTGTGCAATTGGAAATGTAGCTGTGTAAGGTCCTGGCTTTAGTTCCCAGCATCTCCAAATGTCTTCAATCTTTCACTAAAAATGTATGCCTTTACTGCACAATCAGAATATGCACATTTACAGCACAATCAGAATTGGCATCAATTATGCTTTCGAAGTTCTGTCCACAACAACAAAAGGCGGAATAGAAAGAAAAATACCTCTTCTAATTGGGGATGTAGCTCAGTGGTAGAGCGCATGCTTCGCATGTACGAGGTCCTGGGTTCAATCCCCAGCATCTCCAAGGGACTTTTGAGTTTCTATCCACTGACCACAAACAGGGAATAGAAAGAAAACACTGCTTGTGCAATCGGAAATGTAGCTGTGTAAGGTCCTGGCTTTAGTCCCCAGCATCTCCGAATGTCTTGAATCTTTGACTAAAAATGTTTGCCTTTACTGCACAATCAGAATTGGCTTCAATTATGCTTTTGAGGTTCTGTCCACAACCGCAAAAAGGCAGAATAGAAAGAAAAATACGTTTTCTGCCAATGGGGATGTAGCTCAGTGGTAGAGCGCATGCTTTGCATGTATGAGGTCCTGGGTTCAATCCCCAGCATCTCCAACAAACTTCTGAGTTTCTATCCACTGACCATAAGCAGGGAATAGAAAGAAAACACTGCTTGTTCAATCGGATATGTAGCTGTGTAAGGTCCTTGCTTTAGTTCCCAGCATCTCCAAATGTCTTGAATCTTTCACTAAAAATATATGACTTTTCTGATGAAGTGAAGGATTCGGATTTCTACCGTCCAGTTCATCTAAGCATGGATCAACGTTTATCCTTTCCTCATCATCCTATGTCTCGTTATGTTTATTAAATATGATTATTTGATTACTTGAATGAGTATTTAACTTTGAAATGATTTCAACTAATGAATGAGTTAAATACACTGCTTTATGTAAGAATGTTCAGTGCATTGCATGTCTCTTTGAAACTATTTTCAGGAGCCACCAAACTATGTCAGAGGTCACGGAGACCTTGAGTGGAAATGAACGGCTGAGGACTTGAAACAATATTGTTCTATAGTTATTTCTATGAGTTAATTCTTTCTAAAATGTCTTAAATGATTTTGCTATTTTTACGGTTAATTCTTCTAAAGTGATTTTACTTTTTAGTCAAGATAGACTTGGTGTAGTGAGAATTTAACTGTCTGAATGTAGATTATACCGGTTTTCAACCAGTTTTGATAAAGACGGCTGAGAAGTACACTCAGCCTTGGATAAGAAGCAGATTGTACTTTAAGTGTGTGTGCTCTATTTGATTGTAGATACTTTTAACAGGTCTGGAGTCAGCTCTAAACAGTCTATTGGATGTCTGACGTTTATGCTTAAGATATTGTTCAGAATTGTACGCATGCACCCACGTGGAAATTTTCCTAGTCTATCTGTGTTTTAACCAATCAGGCTAGAACACCTATATGTATGACGCAGAAAATGACATTGTGTAAAGAGTATAATTGATGTTGATTTGTGATTGTAAGCAGAGCGGCCTAGGAACTCATTGCGAGTGTTGAAGCTGGCTTCTGCTGATGAAACTGCAAACTATCTTCAGTAAACTTTATTTATTTATTTAAATCTCTGACTCCGGCTCTTCTTCATCTGACAGACTGGTCGTTCTTTGGGTTAAAACTGTAAATACCCCAACACTGAACAATCATAATTGGCAGTTATTATACTTTTGAGGTTCTGTCCACAACAGCAGGAAGGTGAAATAGAAAAAAAAAAAACACTTTTCATATGAGGATGTAGCTCACTGGTAGAGCAGATGGTTCGCAGGCTTGAGCTCTTGGGTTCAATCCCCAGTGTCTCCAAGGGACTTTTGAGGTTCTATCCACTGACCATAAACAGGGAATAGAAAGAAAACACTGCTTGTGCAATCGGAAATGTAGCCGTGCAAGGTCCTGGCTTTAGTTCCCAGCATCTCCAAATGTCTTCAATCTTTCACTAAAAATGTATGCCTTTACTGCACAATCAGAATATGCATCAATTATGCTTTTGAAGTTCTGTCCACAACAGCAAAAAGGCGGAATAGAAAGAAAAATACCTCTTTTTCAAATGGGCATGTAGCTTAGTGGTAGAGCGCATGCTTTGCAGCTCTGAGGTCCTGGGTTCAATCCACAGCATCTCCAGATGTCTTGTGAGGTTCTATCCACTAACCATAAACAGGGAATAGAAAGAAAACAGCTTGTGCAATCGGAAATGTAGCTGTGTATGGTCCTGGCTTTAGTCCCCAGCATCTCCAAATGTCTTGAATCTTTGACTAAAAATGTTTGCCTTTATTGCACAATCAGAACTGGCATCAATTATGCTTTTGAAGTTCTGTCCACAACAGCAAAAAGGCGTAAAAGAAAGAAAAATACCTTTTCTTCAAATGGGCATGTAGCTCAGTTGTAGAGCGCATGCCTTGCAGGTCCGAGGGCCTGGGTTCAATCTCCAGATGTCTTTTGAGGTTCTATCCACTAACCATAAACAGGGAATAGAAAGAAAACACTGCTTGTGCAATCGGAAATGTAGCTGTGTATGGTCCTGGCTTTAGTCCCCAGCATCTCCAAGTGTCTTGAATCTTTGACTAAAAATGTTTGCCTTTACTGCACAATCAGAATATGCATCAATTATGCTTTTGAAGTTCTGTCCACAACAGCAAAAATTGGGAATAGAAAAAAAAAACCACTCTTCATATGAGGATGTAGCTCACTGGTAGAGCACATGCTTCGCATGCATGAGCTCTTGGGTTTAATCCCCAGTGTCTCCAAGGGACTTTTGAGGTTCTATCCACTGACCATAAACTGGGAATAGAAAGAAAACACTGCTTGTGCAATCGGAAATGTAGCTGTGTAAGGTCCTGGCTTTAGTTCCCAGCATCTCCAAATGTCTTCAATCTTTCACTAAAAATGTATGCCTTTACTGCACAATCAGAAT
The DNA here is from genome assembly GCA_903798195.1 of Danio kyathit. Classification (NCBI taxonomy): domain Eukaryota; kingdom Metazoa; phylum Chordata; class Actinopteri; order Cypriniformes; family Danionidae; genus Danio; species Danio kyathit. Next base: position 36,151,929 of record LR812524.1, on the reverse strand, counting down.
ATGCACATTTACAGCACAATCAGAATTGGCATCAATTATGCTTTCGAAGTTCTGTCCAAAACAACAAAACGGCGGAATAGAAAGAAAAATACCTCTTCTTCCAATGGGGATGTAGCTCAGTGGTAGAGCGCATGCTTTGCATGTATGAGGTCCTGGGTTCAATCCCCAGCATCTCCAACAGACTTTTGAGGTTCTATCCACTGACAATAAACAGGGAAAAGAAAGAAAACACTGCTTGTGCAATCGGAAATATAGCTGTGTAAGGTCCTGGGTTTAGTTCCCAGCATCTTCAAATGTCTTCATTCTTTCACTAAAAATGTATGCCTTTTCTGAACAATCAGAATTGGCAGTAATTATACTTTTGAGGTTCTGTCCACAACAGCAAAAGGTGAAATAGAAAAAAAAAAACACTCTTCATATGAGGATGTAGCTCACTGGTAGAGCAGATGCTTCGCATGCATGAGCTTTTGGGTTCCATCCCCAGTGTCTCCAAGGGACTTTTGAGGTTCTGTCCACTGAGCATAAACAGGGAATAGAAAGAAAACACTGCTTGTGCAATCGGAAATGTAGCCGTGCAAGGTCCTGGCTTTAGTTCCCAGCATCTCCAAATGTCTTCAATCTTTCACTAAAAATGTATGCCTTTACTGCACAATCAGAATTGGCATCAATTATGCTTTCGAAGTTCTGTCCACAACAACAAAAAGGCGGAATAGAAAGAAAAATACCTGTTCTTCAACTGGGGATGTAGCTCAGTGGTAGAGGGCATGCTTTGCATGTATGAGGTCCTGGGTTCAATCCCTAGTATCTCCAACAGACTTTTGAGGTTCTATCCGCTGACAATAAACAGGGAAAAGAAAGAAAACACTGCTTGTGCAATAGGGAATATAGCTGTGTAAGGTCCTGGGTTTAGTTCCCAGCATCTCCAAATGTCTTCATTCTTTCACTAAAAATGTATGCCTTTACAGCACAATCAGAATTGGCATCAATTATGCTTTCGAAGTTCTGTCCACAACAACAAAAAGGCGGAATAGAAAGAAAAATACCTCTTCTAATTGGGGATGTAGCTCAGTGGTAGAGCGCATGCTTCGCATGTATGAGGTCCTGGGTTCAATCCCCAGCATCTCCAAGGGACGTTTGAGGTTCTATCCACTGACCACAAACAGGGAGTAGGAAGAAAACACTGCTTGTGCAATTGGAAATGTAGCTGTGTAAGGTCCTGGCTTTAGTTCCCAGCATCTCCAAATGTCTTCAATCTTTCACTAAAAATGTATGCCTTTACTGCACAATCAGAGTATGCACATTTACAGCACAATCAGAATTGGCATCAATTATGCTTTCGAAGTTCTGTCCACAACAACAAAAAGGCGGAATAGAAAGAAAAATACCTCTTCTAATTGGGGATGTAGCTCAGTGGTAGAGCGCATGCTTCGCATGTATGAGGTCCTGGGTTCAATCCCCAGCATCTCCAAGGGACTTTTGAGTTTCTATCCACTGACCACAAACAGGGAATAGAAAGAAAACACTGCTTGTGAAATCGGAAATGTAGCTGTGTAAGGTCCTGGCTTTAGTTCCCAGCATCTCCAAATGTCTTCAATCTTTGACTAAAAATGTTTGCCTTTACTGCACAATCAGAATTGGCATCAATTATGCTTTTGAGGTTCTGTCCACAACCGCAAAAAGGCGGAATAGAAAGAAAAATACCTCTTTTTCCAATGGGGCTGTAGCTCAGTAGTAGAGCGCATGCTTTGCATGTATGAGGTCCTGGGTTCGATCCCCAGCATCTCCAACAGACTTTTGAGGTTCTATCCACTGACAATAAACAGGGAAAAGAAAGAAAACACTGCTTGTGCAATCGGAAATATAGCTGTGTAAGGTCCTGGGTTTAGTTCCCAGCATCTCCAAATGTCTTCATTCTTTCACTAAAAATGTATGCCTTTTCTGAACAATCAGAATTGGCAGTAATTATACTTTTGAGGTTCTGTCCACAACAGCAAAAGGTGAAATAGAAAAAAAAAAACACTCTTCATATGAGGATGTAGCTCACTGGTAGAGCACATGCTTCGCATGCATGAGCTCTTGGGTTTATTCCCCAGTGTCTCCAAGGGACTTTTGAGGTTCTATCCACTGACCATAAACTGGGAATAGAAAGAAAACACTGCTTGTGCAATCGGAAATGTAGCTGTGTAAGGTCCTGGCTTTAGTCCCCAGCATCTCCAAATGTCTTGAATCTTTGACTAAAAATGTTTGCCTTTACTGCACAATCAGAATTGGCATCAATTATGCTTTCGAAGTTCTGTCCACAACAACAAAAAGGCGGAATAGAAAGAAAAATACCTCTTCTAATTGGGGATGTAGCTCAGTGGTAGAGCGCATGCTTCGCATGTATGAGGTCCTGGGTTCAATCCCCAGCATCTCCAAGGGACTTTTGAGGTTCTATCCACTGACCACAAACAGGGAGTAGAAAGAAAACACTGCTTGTGCAATTGGAAATGTAGCTGTATAAGCTCCTGGCTTTAGTTCCCAGCATCTCCAAATGTCTTCAATCTTTCACTAAAAATGTATGCCTTTACTGCACAATCAGAATTGGCATCAATTATGCTTTTGAAGTTCTGTCCACAACAGCAAAAAGGTGGAATAGAAAGAAAAATACCTCTTCTTCAAACGGTCATGTAGCTCAGTGGTAGAGCGCATGCTTTGCATGTATGAGGTCCTGGGTTCAATCCCTAGCACCTCCAACAGACTTTTGAGGTTCTATCCACTGACAATAAACAGGGAAAAGAAAGAAAACACTGCTCGTGCAATCGGAAATATAGCTGTGTAAGGTCCTGGGTTTAGTTCCCAGCATCTTCAAATGTCTTCATTCTTTCACTAAAAATGTATGCCTTTTCTGAACAATCAGAATTGGCAGTAACTATACTTTTGAGGTTCTGTCCACAACAGCAAAAGGTGAAATAGAAAAAAAAAAAACACTCTTCATATGAGGATGTAGCTCACTGGTAGAGCAGATGCTTCGCATGCATGAGCTTTTGGGTTCCATCCCCAGTGTCTCCAAGGGACTTTTGAGGTTCTATCCACTGAGCATAAACAGGGAATAGAAAGAAAACACTGCTTGTGCAATCGGAAATGTAGCCGTGCAAGGTCCTGGCTTTAGTTCCCAGCATCTCCAAATGTCTTCAATCTTTCACTAAAAATGTATGCCTTTACTGCACAATCAGAATTGGCATCAATTATGCTTTCGAAGTTCTGTCCACAACAACAAAAAGGCGGAATAGAAAGAAAAATACCTGTTCTTCAACTGGGGATGTAGCTCAGTGGTAGAGCGCATGCTTTGCATGTATCAGGTCCTGGGTTTCAATCCCTAGTATCTCCAACAAACTTTTGAGGTTCTATCCGCTGACAATAAACAGGGAAAAGAAAGAAAACACTGCTTGTGCAATAGGAAATATAGCTGTGTAAGGTCCTGGGTTTAGTTCCCAGCATCTCCAAATGTCTTCATTCTTTCACTAAAAATGTATGCCTTTACAGCACAATCAGAATTGGCATCAATTATGCTTTCGAAGTTCTGTCCACAACAACAAAAAGGCGGAATAGAAAGAAAAATACCTCTTCTAATTGGGGATGTAGCTCAGTGGTAAAGCGCATGCTTCGCATGTATGAGGTCCTGGGTTCAATCCCCAGCATCTCCAAGGGAATTTTGAGGTTCTATCCACTGACCACAAACAGGGAGTAGAAAGAAAACACTGCTTGTGCAATTGGAAATATAGCTGTGTAAGGTCCTGGCTTTAGTTCCCAGCATCTCCAAATGTCTTCAATCTTTCACTAAAAATGTATGCCTTTACTGCACAATCAGAATATGCACATTTACAGCACAATCAGAATTGGCATCAATTATGCTTTCGAAGTTCTGTCCACAACAACAAAAAGGCGGAATAGAAAGAAAAATACCTCTTCTAATTGGGGATGTAGCTCAGTGGTAGAGCACATGCTTCGCATGCATGAGCTCTTGGGTTTAATCCCCAGTGTCTCCAAGGGACTTTTGAGGTTCTATCCACTGACCATAAACTGGGAATAGAAAGAAAACACTGCTTGTGCAATCGGAAATGTAGCTGTGTAAGGTCCTGGCTTTAGTCCCCAGCATCTCCAAATGTCTTGAATCTTTGACTAAAAATGTTTGCCTTTACTGCACAATCAGAATTGGCATCAACTATGCTTTTGAGGTTCTGTCCACAATCGCAAATAGGCGAATAGAAAGAAAAATACCTCTTCTTCCAATGGGGATGTAGCTCAGTGGTAGAGCGCATGCTTTGCATGTATGAGGTCCTGGGTTCAAGCCCCAGTATCTCCAACAGACTTTTGAGGTTCTATCCGCTGACAATAAACAGGGAAAAGAAAGAAAACACTGCTTGTGCAATAGGAAATATAGCTGTGTAAGGTCCTGGGTTTAGTTCCCAGCATCTCCAAATGTCTTCATTCTTTCACTAAAAATGTATGCCTTTACAGCACAATCAGAATTGGCATCAATTATGCTTTTGAAGTTCTGTCCACAACCGCAAAAAGCCGGAATAGAAAGAAAAATACCTCTTCTAATTGGGGATGTAGCTCAGTGGTACAGCGCATGCTTCGCATGTATGAGGTCCTGGGTTCAATCCCCAGCATCTCCAAGGGACTTTTGAGGTTCTATCCACTGACCACAAACAGGGAATAGAAAGAAAACACTGCTTGTGCAATCGGAAATGTAGCTGTGTAAGGTCCTGGCTTTAGTCCCCAGCATCTCCAAATGTCTTCAATCTTTGACTAAAAATGTTTGCCTTTACTGCACAATCAGAATTCGCATCAATTATGCTTTTGAGGTTCTGTCCACAACCGCAAAAAGGCGGAATAGAAAGAAAAATACCTCTTCTTCCAATGGGGATGTAGCTCAGTGGTAGAGCGCATGCTTTGCATGTATGAGGTCCTGGGTTCAATCCCTAGCATCTCCAACAGACTTTTGAGGTTCTATCCACTGACAATAAATAGGGAAAAGAAAGAAAACACTGCTTGTGCAATCGGAAATATAGCTGTGTAAGGTCCTGGGTTTAGTTCCCAGCATCTTCAAATGTCTTCATTCTTTCACTAAAAATGTATGCCTTTTCTGAACAATCAGAATTGGCATCAATTATGCTTTTGAGGTTCTGTCCACAACCGCAAAAAGCCGGAATAGAAAGAAAAATACCTCTTCTTCCAATGGGGATGTAGCTCAGTGGTAGAGCGCATGCTTTGCATGTATGAGGTCCTGGGTTCAATCCCCAGCATCTCCAAGGGACTTTTGAGGTTCTATCCACTGACCACAAACAGGGAAAAGAAAGAAAACACTGCTTGTGCAATCGGAAATATAGTTGTGTAAGGTCCTGGGTTTAGTTCCCAGCATCTCCAAATGTCTTCATTCTTTTACTAAAAATGTATGCCTTTTCTGAACAATCAGAACTGGCAGTAATTAAACTTTTGAGGTTCTGTCCACAACAGCAAAAGGTGAAATAGAAAAAAAAAAAAACACTCTTCATATGAGGATGTAGCTCACTGGTAGAGCAGATGCTTCGCATGCATGAGCTTTTGGGTATTATCCCCAGTGTCTCCAAGGGACTTTTGAGGTTCTATCCACTGAGCATAAACAGGGAATAGAAAGAAAACACTGCTTGTGCAATCGGAAATGTAGCCGTGCAAGGTCCTGGCTTTAGTTCCCAGCATCTCCAAATGTCTTCCATCTTTCACTAAAAATGTATGCCTTTACTGCACAATCAGAATTGGCATCAATTATGCTTTCGAAGTTCTGTCCACAACAACAAAAAGGCGGAATAGAAAGAAAAACACCTGATCTTCAATTGGGGATGTAGCTCAGTGGTAGAGCGCATGCTTTGCATGTATGAGGTCCTGGGTTCAATCCCCAGTATCTCCAACAGACTTGTAGCTCACTGGTAGAGCAGATGCTTCGCATGCATGAGCTTTTGGGTATTATCCCCAGTGTCTCCAAGGGACTTTTGAGGTTCTATCCGCTGACAATAAACAGGGAAAAGAAAGAAAACACTGCTTGTGCAATAGGGAATCTAGCTGTGTAAGGTGCTGGGTTTAGTTCCCACCATCTCCAAATGTCTTCATTCTTTCACTAAAAATGTATGCCTTTACAGCACAATCAGAATTGGCATCAATTATGCTTTCGAAGTTCTGTCCACAACAACAAAAAGGCGGAATAGAAAGAAAAATACCTTTTCTAATTGGGGATGTAGCTCAGTGGTAGAGCGCATGCTTCGCATGTATGAGGTCCTGGGTTCAATCCCCAGCATCTCCAAGGGACTTTTGAGGTTCTATCCACTGACCACAAACAGGGAGTAGAAAGAAAACACTGCTTGTGCAATTGGAAATGTAGCTGTGTAAGGTCCTGGCTTTAGTTCCCAGCATCTCCAAATGTCTTCAATCTTTCACTAAAAATGTATGCCTTTACTGCACAATCAGAATATGCACATTTACAGCACAATCAGAATTGGCATCAATTATGCTTTCGAAGTTCTGTCCACAACAACAAAAAGCCGGAATAGAAAGAAAAATACCTCTTCTTCCAATGGGGATGTAGCTCAGTGGTAGAGCGCATGCTTTGCATGTATGAGGTCCTGGGTTCAATCCCCAGCATCTCCAAGGGACTTTTGAGGTTCTATCCACTGACCACAAACAGGGAAAAGAAAGAAAACACTGCTTGTGCAATCGGAAATATAGTTGTGTAAGGTCCTGGGTTTAGTTCCCAGCATCTCCAAATGTCTTCATTCTTTCACTAAAAATGTATGCCTTTTCTGAACAATCAGAACTGGCAGTAATTAAACTTTTGAGGTTCTGTCCACAACAGCAAAAGGTGAAATAGAAAAAAAAAAAAACACTCTTCATATGAGGATGTAGCTCACTGGTAGAGCAGATGCTTCGCATGCATGAGCTTTTGGGTATTATCCCCAGTGTCTCCAAGGGACTTTTGAGGTTCTATCCACTGAGCATAAACAGGGAATAGAAAGAAAACACTGCTTGTGCAATCGGAAATGTAGCCGTGCAAGGTCCTGGCTTTAGTTCCCAGCATCTCCAAATGTCTTCCATCTTTCACTAAAAATGTATGCCTTTACTGCACAATCAGAATTGGCATCAATTATGCTTTCGAAGTTCTGTCCACAACAACAAAAAGGCTGAATAGAAAGAAAAACACGTGATCTTCAATTGGGGATGTAGCTCAGTGGTAGAGCGCATGCTTTGCATGTATGAGGTCCTGGGTTCAATCCCCAGTATCTCCAACAGCCTTCTGAGGTTCTATCCGCTGACAATAAACAGGGAAAAGAAAGAAAACACTGCTTGTGCAATAGGGAATCTAGCTGTGTAAGGTGCTGGGTTTAGTTCCCACCATCTCCAAATGTCTTCATTCTTTCACTAAAAATGTATGCCTTTACAGCACAATCAGAATTGGCATCAATTATGCTTTCGAAGTTCTGTCCACAACAACAAAAAGGCGGAATAGAAAGAAAAATACCTTTTCTAATTGGGGATGTAGCTCAGTGGTAGAGCGCATGCTTCGCATGTATGAGGTCCTGGGTTCAATCCCCAGCATCTCCAAGGGACTTTTGAGGTTCTATCCACTGACCACAAACAGGGAGTAAAAAGAAAACACTGCTTGTGCAATTGGAAATGTAGCTGTGTAAGGTCCTGGCTTTAGTTCCCAGCATCTCCAAATGTCTTCAATCTTTCACTAAAAATGTATGCCTTTACTGCACAATCAGAATATGCACATTTACAGCACAATCAGAATTGGCATCAATTATGCTTTCGAAGTTCTGTCCACAACAACAAAAAGGCGGAATAGAAAGAAAAATACCTCTTCTAATTGGGGATGTAGCTCAGTGGTAGAGCGCATGCTTCGCATGTATGAGGTCCTGGGTTCAATCCCCAGCATCTCCAAGGGACTTTTGAGGTTCTATCCACTGACCACAAACAGGGAATAGAAAGAAAACACTGCTTGTGCAATCGGAAATGTAGCTGTGTAAGGTCATGGCTTTAGTCCCCAGCATCTCCAAATGTCTTCAATCTTTGACTAAAAATGTTTGCCTTTACTGCACAATCAGAATTGGCATCAATTATGCTTTTAAGGTTCTGTCCACAACCGCAAAAAGGCGGAATAGAAGGAAAAATACCTCTTCTTCCAATGGGGATGTAGCTCAGTGGTAGAGCGCATGCTTTGCATGTATGAGGTCCTGGGTTCAATCCCCAGCATCTCCAACAGACTTTTGAGGTTCTATCCACTGACAATAAACAGGGAAAAGAAAGAAAACACTGCTTGTGCAATCGGAAATATAGCTGTGTAAGGTCCTGGCTTTAGTTCCCAGCATCTCCAAATGTCTTCAATCTTTCACTAAAAATGTATGCCTTTACTGCACAATCAGAATATGCACATTTACAGCACAATCAGAATTGGCATCAATTATGCTTTTGAGGTTCTGTCCACAACAGCAAAAAGGCGGAATAGAAAGAAAAATACCTCTTCTTCAACTGGGGTGTAGCTCAGTGGTAGAGTGCATGCTTTGCATGTATGAGGTCCTGGGTTCAATCCCCAGTCATCTCCAACAGACTTTTGAGGTTCTATCCTACTGACAATAAACAGGGAAAAGAAAGAAAACACTGCTTGTGCAATCGGGAATCTAGCTGTGTAAGTCCTGGCTTTAGTTCCCCAGCATCTCCAAATGTCTTGCATCTTTCACTAAAAATGTATGCCTTTACTGCACAATCAGAATTGGCATCAATTATGCTTTTGAGGTTCTGTCCACAACAGCAAAAAGGCGGAATAGAAAGAAAATACCTCTTCTTCAATGGGGATGTAGCTCAGTGGTAGAGCGCATGCTTCGCATGTATGAGGTCCTGGGTTCAATCCCCAGCATCTCCAAGGGACTTTTGAGGTTCTATCCACTGACCACTAAACAGGGAATAGAAAGAAAACACTGCTTGTGCAATCGGAAATGTAGCTGTGTAAGGTCCTGGCTTTAGTCCCCAGCATCTACCAAATGTCTTCAATCTTTGACTAAAAATGTTTGCCTTTACTGCACAATCAGAATTGGCATCAATTATGCTTTTAAGGTTCTGTCCACAACCGCAAAAAGGCGGAATAGAAAGAAAAATACCTCTTCTTCCAATGGGGATGTAGCTCAGTGGTAGAGCGCATGCTTTGCATGTATGAGGTCCTGGGTTCAATCCCCAGCATCTCCAACAGACTTTTGAGGTTCTATCCACTGACAATAAACAGGGAAAAGAAAGAAAACACTGCTTGTGCAATCGGAAATATAGCTGTGTAAGGTCCTGGCTTTAGTTCCCAGCATCTCCAAATGTCTTCAATCTTTCACTAAAAATGTATGCCTTTACTGCACAATCAGAATATGCACATTTACAGCACAATCAGAATTGGCATCAATTATGCTTTCGAAGTTCTGTCCACAACAACAAAAAGGCGGAATAGAAAGAAAAATACCTCTTCTAATTGGGGATGTAGCTCAGTGGTAGAGCGCATGCTTTGCATGTATGAGGTCCTGGGTTCAATCCCCAGCATCTCCAAGGGACTTTTGAGGTTCTATCCACTGACCACAAACAGGGAATAGAAAGAAAACACTGCTTGTGCAATCGGAAATGTAGCTGTGTAAGGTCCTGGCTTTAGTCCCCAGCATCTCCAAATGTCTTCAATCTTTGACTAAAAATGTTTGCCTTTACTGCACAATCAGAATTGGCATCAATTATGCTTTTAAGGGTCTGTCCACAACCGCAAAAAGGCGGAATAGAAAGAAAAATACCTCTTCTTCCAATGGGGATGTAGCTCAGTGGTAGAGCGCATGCTTTGCATGTATGAGGTCCTGAGTTCAATCCCCAGCATCTCCAACAGACTTTTGAGGTTCTATCCACTGACAATAAACAGGGAAAAGAAAGAAAACACTGCTTGTGCAATCGGAAATATAGCTGTGTAAGGTCCTGGGTTTAGTTCCCAGCATCTCCAAATGTCTTCATTCTTTCACTAAAAATGTATGCCTTTTCTGAACAATCAGAATTGGCAGTAATTATACTTTTGAGGTTCTGTCCACAACAGCAAAAGGTAAATTAGAAAAAAAAAAAAACACTCTTCATATGAGGATGTAGCTCACTGGTAGAGCAGATGCTTCGCATGCATGAGCTTTTGGGTATCATCCCCAGTGTCTCCAAGGGACTTTTGAGGTTCTATCCACTGAGCATAAACAGGGAATAGAAAGAAAACACTGCTTGTGCAATCGGAAATGTAGCCGTGCAAGGTCCTGGCTTTAGTTCCCAGCATCTCCAAATGTCTTCCATCTTTCACTAAAAATGTATGCCTTTACTGCACAATCAGAATTGGCATCAATTATGCTTTTGAAGTTCTGTCCACAACAACAAAAAGGCGGAATAGAAAGAAAAATACCTGTTCCTCAACTGGGGATGTAGCTCAGTGGTAGAGCGCATGCTTTGCATGTATGAGGTCCTGGGTTCAATCCCCAGCATCTCCAAGGGACTTTTGAGGTTCTATCCACTGACCACAAACAGGGAGTAGAAAGAAAACACTGCTTGTGCAATCGGAAATGTAGCTGTGTAAGGTCCTGGCTTTAGTCCCCAGCATCTCCAAATGTCTTCAATCTTTCACTAAAAATGTATGCCTTTACTGCACAATCAGAATTGGCATCAATTATGCTTTTGAGGTTCTGTCCACAACAGCAAAAATGCGGAATAGAAAGAAAAATACCTCTACTTCGAACGGGTATGTAGCTCAGTGGTAGAGCGCATGCTTTGCATGTATGAGGTCCTGGGTTCAATCCCCAGCATCTCCAAGAGACTTCTGAGGTTCTATCCACTGACCATAAACTGGGAATAGAAAGAAAACACTGCTTGTGCAATCGGAAATGTAGCTGTGTAAGGTCCTGGCTTTAGTCCCCAGCATCTCCGAATGTCTTGAATCTTTGACTAAAAATGTTTGCCTTTACTGCACAATCAGAATTGGCTTCAATTATGCTTTTGAGGTTCTGTCCACAACCGCAAAAAGGCAGAATAGAAAGAAAAATACGTCTTCTGCCAATGGGGATGTAGCTCAGTGGTAGAGCGCATGCTTTGCATGTATGAGGTCCTGGGTTCAATCCCCAGCATCTCCAAGGGACTTTTGAGGTTCTATCCACTGACCACAAACAGGGAGTAGAAAGAAAACACTGCTTGTGCAATTGGAAATGTAGCTGTGTAAGGTCCTGGCTTTAGTTCCTAGCATCTCCAAATGTCTTCAATCTTTCACTAAAAATGTATGCCTTTACTGCACAATCAGAATTGGCATCAATTATGCTTTTGAAGTTCTGTCCACAACAGCAAAAATTGGGAATAGAAAGAAAAATACCTCAACTTCGAACGGGGATGTAGCTCAGTGGTAGAGCGCATGCTTTGCATGTATGAGGTCCTGGGTTCAATCCCCAGCATCTCCAAGAGACTTCTGAGGTTCTATCCACTGACCATAAACTGGGAATAGAAAGAAAACACTGCTTGTGCAATCGGAAATGTAGCTGTGTAAGGTCCTGGCTTTAGTCCCCAGCATCTCCGAATGTCTTGAATCTTTGACTAAAAATGTTTGCCTTTACTGCACAATCAGAATTGGCTTCAATTATGCTTTTGAGGTTCTGTCCACAACCGCAAAAAGGCAGAATAGAAAGAAAAATACATCTTCTGCCAATGGGGATGTAGCTCAGTGGTAGAGCGCATGCTTTGCATGTAAGAGGTCCTGGGTTCAATCCCCAGCATCTCCAACAAACTTCTGAGTTTCTATCCACTGACCATAAGCAGGGAATAGAAAGAAAACACTGCTTGTTCAATCGGAAATGTAGCTGTGTAAGGTCCTTGCTTTAGTTCCCAGCATCTCCAAATGTCTTGAATCTTTCACTAAAAATATATGACTTTTCTGATGAAGTGAAGGATTCGGATTTCTACCGTCCAGTTCATCTAAGCATGGATCAACGTTTATCCTTTCCTCATCATCCTATGTCTCGTTATGTTTACTAAATATGATTATTTGATTACTTGAATGAGTATTTAACTTTGAAATGATTTCAACTAATGAATGAGTTAAATACACTGCTTTATGTAAGAATGTTCAGTGCATTGCATGTCTCTTTGAAACTATTTTCAGGAGCCACCAAACTATGTCAGAGGTCACGGAGACCTTGAGTGGAAATGAACGGCTGAGGACTTGAAACAATATTGTTCTATAGTTATTTCTATGAGTTAATTCTTTCTAAAATGTCTTAAATGATTTTGCTATTTTTACGGTTAATTCTTCTAAAGTGATTTTACTTTTTAGTCAAGATAGACTTGGTGTAGTGAGAATTTAACTGTCTGAATGTAGATTATACCGGTTTTCAACCAGTTTTGATAAAGACGGCTGAGAAGTACACTCAGCCTTGGATAAGAAGCAGATTGTACTTTAAGTGTGTGTGCTCTATTTGATTGTAGATACTTTTAACAGGTCTGGAGTCAGCTCTAAACAGTCTATTGGATGTCTGACGTTTATGCTTAAGATATTGTTCAGAATTGTACGCATGCACCCACGTGGAAATTTTCCTAGTCTATCTGTGTTTTAACCAATCAGGCTAGAACACCTATATGTATGACGCAGAAAATGACATTGTGTAAAGAGTATAATTGATGTTGATTTGTGATTGTAAGCAGAGCGGCCTAGGAACTCATTGCGAGTGTTGAAGCTGGCTTCTGCTGATGAAACTGCAAACTATCTTCAGTAAACTTTATTTATTTATTTAAATCTCTGACTCCGGCTCTTCTTCATCTGACAGACTGGTCGTTCTTTGGGTTAAAACTGTAAATACCCCAACACTGAACAATCATAATTGGCAGTTATTATACTTTTGAGGTTCTGTCCACAACAGCAGGAAGGTGAAATAGAAAAAAAAAAAACACTTTTCATATGAGGAAGTAGCTCACTGGTAGAGCAGATGGTTCGCAGGCTTGAGCTCTTGGGTTCAATCCCCAGTGTCTCCAAGGGACTTTTGAGGTTCTATCCACTGACCATAAACAGGGAATAGAAAGAAAACACTGCTTGTGCAATCGGAAATGTAGCCGTGCAAGGTCCTGGCTTTAGTTCCCAGCATCTCCAAATGTCTTCAATCTTTCACTAAAAATGTATGCCTTTACTGCACAATCAGAATATGCATCAATTATGCTTTTGAAGTTCTGTCCACAACAGCAAAAAGGCGGAATAGAAAGAAAAATACCTCTTTTTCAAATGGGCATGTAGCTTAGTGGTAGAGCGCATGCTTTGCAGCTCTGAGGTCCTGGGTTCAATCCACAGCATCTCCAGATGTCTTGTGAGGTTCTATCCACTAACCATAAACAGGGAATAGAAAGAAAACACAGCTTGTGCAATCGGAAATGTAGCTGTGTATGGTCCTGGCTTTAGTCCCCAGCATCTCCAAATGTCTTGAATCTTTGACTAAAAATGTTTGCCTTTATTGCGCAATCAGAACTGGCATCAATTATGCTTTTGAAGTTCTGTCCACAACAGCAAAAAGGCGGAATAGAAAGAAAAATACCTCTTCTTCCAATGGGCATGTAGCTCAGTTGTAGAGCGCATGCCTTGCAGGTCCGAGGGCCTGGGTTCAATCTCCAGATGTCTTTTGAGGTTCTATCCAGTAACCATAAACAGGGAATAGAAAGAAAACACTGCTTGTGCAATCGGAAATGTAGCTGTGTATGGTCCTGGCTTTAGTCCCCAGCATCTCCAAGTGTCTTGAATCTTTGACTAAAAATGTTTGCCTTTACTGCACAATCAGAATATGCATCAATTATGCTTTTGAAGTTCTGTCCACAACAGCAAAAATTGGGAATAGAAAAAAAACCACTCTTCATATGAGGATGTAGCTCACTGGTAGAGCACATGCTTCGCATGCATGAGCTCTTGGGTTTAATCCCCAGTGTCTCCAAGGGACTTTTGAGGTTCTATCCACTGACCATAAACTGGGAATAGAAAGAAAACACTGCTTGTGCAATCGGAAATGTAGCTGTGTAAGGTCCTGGCTTTAGTTCCCAGCATCTCCAAATGTCTTCAATCTTTCACTAAAAATGTATGCCTTTACTGCACAATCAGAATATGCACATTTACAGCACAATCAGAATTGGCATCAATTATGCTTTCGAAGTTCTGTCCAAAACAACAAAAAGGCGGAATAGAAAGAAAAATACCTCTTCTTCCAATGGGGATGTAGCTCAGTGGTAAAGCGCATGCTTTGCATGTATGAGGTCCTGGGTTCAATCCCCAGCATCTCCAACAGACTTTTGAGGTTCTATCCACTGACAATAAACAGGGAAAAGAAAGAAAACACTGCTTGTGCAATCGGAAATATAGCTGTGTAAGGTCCTGGGTTTAGTTCCCAGCATCTTCAAATGTCTTCATTCTTTCACTAAAAATGTATGCCTTTTCTGAACAATCAGAATTGGCAGTAATTATACTTTTGAGGTTCTGTCCACAACAGCAAAAGGTGAAATAGAAAAAAAAAAACACTCTTCATATGAGGATGTAGCTCACTGGTAGAGCAGATGCTTCGCATGCATGAGCTTTGGGTTCCATCCCCAGTGTCTCCAAGGGACTTTTGAGGTTCTGTCCACTGAGCATAAACAGGGAATAGAAAGAAAACACTGCTTGTGCAATCGGAAATGTAGCCGTGCAAGGTCCTGGCTTTAGTTCCCAGCATCTCCAAATGTCTTCAATCTTTCACTAAAAATGTATGCCTTTACTGCACAATCAGAATTGGCATCAATTATGCTTTCGAAGTTCTGTCCACAACAACAAAAAGGCGGAATAGAAAGAAAAATACCTGTTCTTCAACTGGGGATGTAGCTCAGTGGTAGAGCGCATGCTTTGCATGTATGAGGTCCTGGGTTCAATCCCCAGTATCTCCAACAGACTTTTGAGGTTCTATCCGCTGACAATAAACAGGGAAAAGAAAGAAAACACTGCTTGTGCAATAGGAAATATAGCTGTGTAAGGTCCTGGGTTTAGTTCCCAGCATCTCCAAATGTCTTCATTCTTTCACTAAAAATGTATGCCTTTACAGCACAATCAGAATTGGCATCAATTATGCTTTCGAAGTTCTGTCCGCAACAACAAAAAGGCGGAATAGAAAGAAAAATACCTCTTCTAATTGGGGATGTAGCTCAGTGGTAGAGCGCATGCTTCGCATGTATGAGGTCCTGGGTTCAATCCCCAGCATCTCCAAGGGACGTTTGAGGTTCTATCCACTGACCACAAACAGGGAGTAGAAAGAAAACACTGCTTGTGCAATTGGAAATGTAGCTGTGTAAGGTCCTGGCTTTAGTTCCCAGCATCTCCAAATGTCTTCAATCTTTCACTAAAAATGTATGCCTTTACTGCACAATCAGAATATGCACATTTACAGCACAATCAGAATTGGCATCAATTATGCTTTCGAAGTTCTGTCCACAACAACAAAAAGGCGGAATAGAAAGAAAAATACCTCTTCTAATTGGGGATGTAGCTCAGTGGTAGAGCGCATGCTTCGCATGTATGAGGTCCTGGGTTCAATCCCCAGCATCTCCAAGGGACTTTTGAGGTTCTATCCACTGACCACAAACAGGGAATAGAAAGAAAACACTGCTTGTGCAATCGGAAATGTAGCTGTGTAAGGTCCTGGCTTTAGTCCCCAGCATCTCCAAATGTCTTCAATCTTTGACTAAAAATGTTTGCCTTTACTGCACAATCAGAATTGGCATCAATTATGCTTTTGAGGTTCTGTCCACAACCGCAAAAAGGCGGAATAGAAAGAAAAATACCTCTTCTTCCAATGGGGATGTAGCTCAGTGGTAGAGCGCATGCTTTGCATGTATGAGGTCCTGGGTTCAATCCCCAGCATCTCCAACAGACTTTTGAGGTTCTATCCACTGACAATAAACAGGGAAAAGAAAGAAAACACTGCTTGTGCAATCGGAAATATAGCTGTGTAAGGTCCTGGGTTTAGTTCCCAGCATCTCCAAATGTCTTCATTCTTTCACTAAAAATGTATGCCTTTTCTGAACAATCAGAATTGGCAGTAATTATACTTTTGAGGTTCTGTCCACAACAGCAAAAGGTGAAATAGAAAAAAAAAACACTCTTCATATGAGGATGTAGCTCACTGGTAGAGCACATGCTTCGCATGCATGAGCTCTTGGGTTTATTCCCCAGTGTCTCCAAGGGACTTTTGAGGTTCTATCCACTGACCATAAACTGGGAATAGAAAGAAAACACTGCTTGTGCAATCGGAAATGTAGCTGTGTAAGGTCCTGGCTTTAGTCCCCAGCATCTCCAAATGTCTTGAATCTTTGACTAAAAATGTTTGCCTTTACTGCACAATCAGAATTGGCATCAATTATGCTTTCGAAGTTCTGTCCACAACAACAAAAAGGCGGAATAGAAAGAAAAATACCTCTTCTAATTGGGGATGTAGCTCAGTGGTAGAGCGCATGCTTCGCATGTATGAGGTCCTGGGTTCAATCCCCAGCATCTCCAAGGGACTTTTGAGGTTCTATCCACTGACCACAAACAGGGAGTAGAAAGAAAACACTGCTTGTGCAATTGGAAATGTAGCTGTATAAGCTCCTGGCTTTAGTTCCCAGCATCTCCAAATGTCTTCAATCTTTCACTAAAAATGTATGCCTTTACTGCACAATCAGAATTGGCATCAATTATGCTTTTGAAGGTTCTGTCCACAACAGCAAAAAGGCTGGAATAGAAAGAAAAATACCTCTTCTCAAACGGTCATGTAGCTCAGTGGTAGAGCGCATGCTTTGCATGTATGAGGTCCTGGGTTCAATCCCTAGCACCTCCAACAGACTTTTGAGGTTCTATCCACTGACAATAAACAGGGAAAAGAAAGAAAACACTGCTTGTGCAATCGGAAATATAGCTGTGTAAGGTCCTGGCTTTAGTTCCCCAGCATCTTCAAATGTCTTGAACCTTTCACTAAAAATGTATGCCTTTACTGCACAATCAGAATTGGCATCAATTATGCTTTTGAGGTTCTGTCCACAACAGCAAAAAGGCGGAATAGAAAGAAAAATACCTCTTCTTCAAACTGGGATGTAGCTCAGTGGTAGAGCAGCATGCTTCGCATGTATGAGGTCCTGGGTTCAATCCCCAGCTCTCCAAGAGACTTTTGAGGTTCTATCCACTGAGCAATAAACAGGGAATAGAAAGAAAACACTGCTTGTGCAATCGGAAATGTAGCTGTGTGAAGTCCTGGCTTTAGTCCCCAGCATCTCCAAATGTCTTGAATCTTTCACTAAAAATGTATGCCTTTACTGCACAATCAGAATTGGCATCAATTATGCTTTTGAGGTTCTGTCCACAACAACAAAAAGGCGGAATAGAAAGAAAAATACCTCTTCTTCAAACTGGGGATGTAGCTCAGTGGTAGAGCGCATGCTTCGCATGTATGAGGTCCTGGGTTCAATCCCCAGCATCTCCAAGGGACTTTTGAGGTTCTATCCACTGACCACAAACAGGGAGTAGAAAGAAAACACTGCTTGTGCAATTGGAAATGTAGCTGTGTAAGGTCCTGGCTTTAGTTCCCAGCATCTCCAAATGTCTTCAATCTTTCACTAAAAATGTATGCCTTTACTGCACAATCAGAATATGCACATTTACAGCACAATCAGAATTGGCATCAATTATGCTTTCGAAGTTCTGTCCACAACAACAAAAAGGCGGAATAGAAAGAAAAATACCTCTTCTAATTGGGGATGTAGCTCAGTGGTAGAGCGCATGCTTCGCATGTATGAGGTCCTGGGTTCAATCCCCAGCATCTCCAAAGGACTTTTGAGGTTCTATCCACTGACCACAAACAGGGAATAGAAAGAAAACACTGCTTGTGCAATCGGAAATGTAGCTGTGTAAGGTCATGGCTTTAGTCCCCAGCATCTTCAAATGTCTTGAATCTTTCACTAAAAATGTATGCCTTTACTGCACAATCAGAATTGGCATCAATTATGCTTTTGAGGTTCTGTCCACAACAGCAAAAAGGCGGAATAGAAAGAAAAATACCTCTTCTTCAAACGGGGATGTAGCTCAGTGGTAGAGCGCATGCTTTGCATGTATGAGGTCCTGGGTTCAATCCCCAGCATCTCCAAGAGACTTTTGAGGTTCTATCTACTGACAATAAACAGGGAAAAGAAAGAAAACACTGCTTGTGCAATCGGAAATGTAGCTGTGTGAAGTCCTGGCTTTAATCCCCAGCATCTCCAAATGTCTTGAATCTTTCACTAAAAATGTATGCCTTTACTGCACAATCAGAATTGGCATCAATTATGCTTTTGAGGTTCTGTCCACAACAGCAAAAAGGCGGAATAGAAAGAAAAATACCTCTTCTTCAAACGGGGATGTAGCTCAGTGGTAGAGCGCATGCTTTGCATGTATGAGGTCCTGGGTTCAATCCCCAGCATCTCCAAGAGACTTTTGAGGTTCTATCCACTGACAATAAACAGGGAAAAGAAAGAAAACACTGCTTGTGCAATCGGGAATGTAGCTGTGTAAAGTCCTGGCTTTAGTCCCCAGCATCTTCAAATGTCTTGAATCTTTCACTAAAAATGTATGCCTTTACTGCACAATCAGAATTGGCATCAATTATGCTTTTGAGGTTCTGTCCACAACAGCAAAAAGGCGGAATAGAAAGAAAAATACCTCTTCTTCTAATGGGGATGTAGCTCAGTGGTAGAGCGCATGCTTTGCATGTATGAGGTCCTGGGTTCAATCCCCAGCATCTCCAAGGACTTTTGAGGTTCTATCCACTGACAATAAACAGGGAAAAGAAAGAAAACACTGCTCGTGCAATCAGAAATGTAGCTGTGTAAGGTCCTGGCTTTAGTCCCCAGCATCTTCAAATGTCTTGAATCTTTCACTAAAAATGTATGCCTTTACTGCACAATCAGAATTGGCATCAATTATGCTTTTGAGGTTCTGTCCACAACAGCAAAAAGGCGGAATAGAAAGAAAAATACCTCTTCTTCAAACGGGGATGTAGCTCAGTGGTAGAGCGCATGCTTTGCATGTATGAGGTCCTGGGTTCAATCCCCAGCATCTCCAAGAGACTTTTGAGGTTCTATCCACTGACAATAAACAGGGAAAAGAAAGAAAACACTGCTTGTGCAATCGGAAATGTAGCTGTGTGAAGTCCTGGCTTTAATCCCCAGCATCTTCAAATGTCTTGAATCTTTCACTAAAAATGTATGCCTTTACTGCACAATCAGAATTGGCATCAATTATGCTTTTGAGGTTCTGTCCACAACAGCAAAAAGGCGGAATAGAAAGAAAAATACCTCTTCTTCAAACGGGGATGTAGCTCAGTGGTAGAGCGCATGCTTTGCATGTATGAGGTCCTGGGTTCAATCCCCAGCATCTCCAAGAGACTTTTGAGGTTCTATCCACTGACAATAAACAGGGAATAGAAAGAAAACACTGCTTGTGCAATCGGAAATGTAGCTGTGTGAAGTCCTGGCTTTAGTCCCCAGCATCTCCAAATGTCTTGAATCTTTCACTAAAAATGTATGCCTTTACTGCACAATCAGAATTGGCATCAATTATGCTTTTGAGGTTCTGTCCACAACAGCAAAAAGGCGGAATAGAAAGAAAAATACCTCTTCTTCTAATGGGGATGTAGCTCAGTGGTAGAGCGCATGCTTTGCATGTATGAGGTCCTGGGTTCAATCCCCAGCATCTCCAGATGTAAGACTTTTGAGGTTCTATCCACTGACAATAAACAGGGAAAAGAAAGAAAACACTGCTTGTGCAATCGGAAATGTAGCTGTGTAAGGTCCTGGCTTTAGTCCCCAGCATCTCCAAATGTCTTGAATCTTTCACTAAAAATGTATGCCTTTTCTGCACAATCAGAATTGGCATCAATTATGCTTTTGAGGTTCTGTCCACAACAGCAAAAAGGCGGAATAGAAAGAAAAATACCTCTTCTTCAAACGGGGATGTAGCTCAGTGGTAGAGCGCATGCTTTGCATGTATGAGGTCCTGGGTTCAATCCCCAGCATCTCCAGATGTATTTTGAGGTTCTATCCACTAACAATAAACAGGGAATAGAAAGAAAACACTGCTTGTGCAATCGGAAATGTAGCTGTGTAAAGTCCTGGCTTTAGTCCCCAGCATCTTCAAATGTCTTGAATCTTTCACTAAAAATGTATGCCTTTACTGCACAATCAGAATTGGCATCAATTATGCTTTTGAGGTTCTGTCCACAACAGCAAAAAGGCGGAATAGAAAGAAAAATACCTCTTCTTCAAACGGGGATGTAGCTCAGTGGTAGAGCGCATGCTTTGCATGTATGAGGTCCTGGGTTCAATCCCCAGCATCTCCAAGGGACTTTTGAGGTTCTATCCACTGACCACAAACAGGGAATAGAAAGAAAACACTGCTTGTGCAATCGGAAATGTAGCTGTGTAAGGTCCTGGCTTTAGTCCCCAGCATCACCAAATGTCTTCAATCTTTGACTAAAAATGTTTGCCTTTACTGCACAATCAGAATTGGCATCAATTATGCTTTTAAGGTTCTGTCCACAACCGCAAAAAGGCGGAATAGAAAGAAAAATACCTCTTCTTCCAATGGGGATGTAGCTCAGTGGTAGAGCGCATGCTTTGCATGTATGAGGTCCTGGGTTCAATCCCCAGCATCTCCAACAGACTTTTGAGGTTCTATCCACTGACAATAAACAGGGAAAAGAAAGAAAACACTGCTTGTGCAATCGGAAATATAGCTGTGTAAGGTCCTGGCTTTAGTTCCCAGCATCTCCAAATGTCTTCAATCTTTCACTAAAAATGTATGCCTTTACTGCACAATCAGAATATGCACATTTACAGCACAATCAGAATTGGCATCAATTATGCTTTCGAAGTTCTGTCCACAACAACAAAAAGGCGGAATAGAAAGAAAAATACCTCTTCTAATTGGGGATGTAGCTCAGTGGTAGAGCGCATGCTTCGCATGTATGAGGTCCTGGGTTCAATCCCCAGCATCTCCAAGGGACTTTTGAGGTTCTATCCACTGACCACAAACAGGGAATAGAAAGAAAACACTGCTTGTGCAATCGGAAATGTAGCTGTGTAAGGTCCTGGCTTTAGTCCCCAGCATCTCCAAATGTCTTGAATCTTTGACTAAAAATGTTTGCCTTTACTGCACAATCAGAATTGGCATCAATTATGCTTTCGAAGTTCTGTCCACAACAACAAAAAGGCGGAATAGAAAGAAAAATACCTCTTCTAATTGGGGATGTAGCTCAGTGGTAGAGCGCATGCTTCGCATGTATGAGGTCCTGGGTTCAATCCCCAGCATCTCCAAGGGACTTTTGAGGTTCTATCCACTGACAATAAACAGGGAATAGAAAGAAAACACTGCTTGTGCAATCGGAAATGTAGCTGTGTAAGTCCTGGCTTTAGTCCCCAGCATCTTCAAATGTCTTGAATCTTTCACTAAAAATGTATGCCTTTACTGCACAATCAGAATTGGCATCAATTATGCTTGTGAGGTTCTGTCCACAACAGCAAAAAGGCGGAATAGAAAGAAAAATACCTCTTCTTCAAACGGGGATGTAGCTCAGTGGTAGAGCGCATGCTTTGCATGTATGAGGTCCTGGGTTCAATCCCCAGCATCTCCAAGAGACTTTTGAGGTTCTATCTACTGACAATAAACAGGGAAAAGAAAGAAAACACTGCTTGTGCAATCGGAAATGTAGCTGTGTGAAGTCCTGGCTTTAATCCCCAGCAACTCAAATGTCTTGAATCTTTCACTAAAATGTAAGCATTTACTGCACAATCAGAATTGGCATCAATTATCCTTTTGAGGTTCTGTCCACAACAGCAAAAGGTGAAATAGAAAAAAAAAAACACTCTTCATATGAGGATGTAGCTCACTGGTAGAGCAGATGCTTCGCATGCATGAGCTTTTGGGTTCCATCCCCAGTGTCTCCAAGGGACTTTTGAGGTTCTATCCACTGAGCATAAACAGGGAATAGAAAGAAAACACTGCTTGTGCAATCGGAAATGTAGCCGTGCAAGGTCCTGGCTTTAGTTCCCAGCATCTCCAAATGTCTTCAATCTTTCACTAAAAATGTATGCCTTTACTGCACAATCAGAATTGGCATCAATTATGCTTTCGAAGTTCTGTCCACAACAACAAAAAGGCGGAATAGAAAGAAAAATACCTGTTCTTCAACTGGGGATGTAGCTCAGTGGTAGAGCGCATGCTTTGCATGTACGAGGTCCTGGGTTTAATCCCCAGTATCTCCAACAGACTTTTGAGGTTCTATCCGCTGACAATAAACAGGGAAAAGAAAGAAAACACTGCTTGTGCAATAGGAAATGTAGCTGTGTAAAGTCCTGGCTTTAGTCCCCAGCATCTTCAAATGTCTTGAATCTTTCACTAAAAATGTATGCCTTTACTGCACAATCAGAATTGGCATCAATTATGCTTTTGAGGTTCTGTCCACAACAGCAAAAAGGCGGAATAGAAAGAAAAATACCTCTTCTTCAAACGGGGATGTAGCTCAGTGGTAGAGCGCATGCTTTGCATGTATGAGGTCCTGGGTTCAATCCCCAGCATCTCCAAGAGACTTTTGAGGTTCTATCCACTGACAATAAACAGGGAATAGAAAGAAAACACTGCTTGTGCAATCGGAAATGTAGCTGTGTAAAGTCCTGGCTTTAGTCCCCAGCATCTTCAAATGTCTTGAATCTTTCACTAAAAATGTATGCCTTTACTGCACAATCAGAATTGGCATCAATTATGCTTTTGAGGTTCTGTCCACAACAGCAAAAAGGCGGAATAGAAAGAAAAATACCTCTTCTAATTGGGGATGTAGCTCAGTGGTAGAGCGCATGCTTCGCATGTATGAGGTCCTGGGTTCAATCCCCAGCATCTCCAAGGGACTTTTGAGGTTCTATCCACTGACCACAAACAGGGAATAGAAAGAAAACACTGCTTGAGAAATCGGAAATGTAGCTGTGTAAGGTCCTGGCTTTAGTTCCCAGCATCTCCAAATGTCTTCAATCTTTGACTAAAAATGTTTGCCTTTACTGCACAATCAGAATTGGCATCAATTATGCTTTTGAGGTTCTGTCCACAACCGCAAAAAGGCGGAATAGAAAGAAAAATACCTCTTCTTCCAATGGGTATGTAGCTCAGTGGTAGAGCGCATGCTTTGCATGTATGAGGCCCTGGGTTCGATCCCCAGCATCTCCAACAGACTTTTGAGGTTCTATCCACTGACAATAAACAGGGAAAAGAAAGAAAACACTGCTTGTGCAATCGGAAATATAGCTGTGTAAGGTCCTGGGTTTAGTTCCCAGCATCTCAAATGTCTTCATCTTTCACTAAAAATGTATGCCTTTACTGCACAATCAGAATTGGCAGTCAATTATACTTTTGAGGTTCTGTCCACAACAGCAAAAGGCTGAAATAGAAAGAAAAATACACTTCTTCATATGAGGATGTAGCTCAGTGGTAGAGCAGATGCTTTCGCATGTATGAGGTCTTGGGTATCATCCCCAGTGTCTCCAAGGGACTTTTGAGGTTCTATCCACTGACAATAAACAGGGAATAGAAAGAAAACACTGCTTGTGCAATCGGAAATGTAGCTGTGCAAGGTCCTGGCTTTAGTTCCCAGCATCTCCAAATGTCTTGCAATCTTTCACTAAAAATGTATGCCTTTACTGCACAATCAGAATTGGCATCAATTACTGCTTTCGAGGTTCTGTCCACAACAACAAAAAGGCGGAATAGAAAGAAAAATACCTGTTCTTCAACTGGGGATGTAGCTCAGTGGTAGAGCGCATGCTTTGCATGTATGAGGTCCTGGGTTCAATCCCCAGCATCTCCAAGAGACTTTTGAGGTTCTATCCACTGACAATAAACAGGGAAAAGAAAGAAAACACTGCTTGTGCAATCGGGAAATGTAGCTGTGTGAAGTCCTGGCTTTAGTCCCCAGCATCTTCAAATGTCTTGAATCTTTCACTAAAAATGTATGCCTTTACTGCACAATCAGAATTGGCATCAATTATGCTTTTGAGGTTCTGTCCACAACAGCAAAAAGGCGGAATAGAAAGAAAAATACCTCTTCTAACTGGGGATGTAGCTCAGTGGTAGAGCGCATGCTTCGCATGTATGAGGTCCTGGGTTCAATCCCCAGCATCTCCAAGGACTTATGAGGTTCTATCCACTAACAATAAACAGGGAATTGAAAGAAAACACTGCTTGTGCAATCGGAAATGTAGCTGTGTAAAGTCCTGGCTTTAGTCCCCAGCATCTCCAAATGTCTTGAATCTTTCACTAAAAATGTATGCCTTTACTGCACAATCAGAATATGCATCAATTATGCTTTTGAAGTTCTGTCCACAACAGCAAAAATTGGGAATAGAAAAAAAAAACCACTCTTCATATGAGGATGTAGCTCACTGGTAGAGCACATGCTTCGCATGCATGAGCTCTTGGGTTTAATCCCCAGTGTCTCCAAGGGACTTTTGAGGTTCTATCCACTGACCATAAACTGGGAATAGAAAGAAAACACTGCTTGTGCAATCGGAAATGTAGCTGTGTAAGGTCCTGGCTTTAGTCCCCAGCATCTCCAAATGTCTTGAATCTTTGACTAAAAATGTTTGCCTTTACTGCACAATCAGAATTGGCATCAACTATGCTTTTGAGGTTCTGTCCACAACCGCAAATAGGCGAATAGAAAGAAAAATACCTCTTCTTCCAATGGGGATGTAGCTCAGTGGTAGAGCGCATGCTTTGCATGTATGAGGTCCTGGGTTCAATCCCCAGCATCTCCAAGGGACTTTTGAGGTTCTATCCGCTGACAATAAACAGGGAAAAGAAAGAAAACACTGCTTGTGCAATCGGAAATATAGCTGTGTAAGGTCCTGTGTTTAGTTCCCAGCATCTCCAAATGTCTTCATTCTTTCACTAAAAATGTATGCCTTTACAGCACAATCAGAATTGGCATCAATTATGCTTTCGAAGTTCTGTCTACAACAACAAAAGGCCGGAATAGAAAGAAAAATACCTGTTCTTCAACTGGGGATGTAGCTCAGTGGTAGAGCGCATGCTTCGCATGTATGAGGTCCTGGGTTCAATCCCCAGCATCTCCAAGGGACTTTTGAGGTTCTATCCACTGACCATAAACTGGGAATAGAAAGAAAACACTGCTTGTGCAATCGGAAATGTAGCTGTGTAAGGTCCTGGCTTTAGTCCCCAGCATCTCCAAATGTCTTCAATCTTTCACTAAAAATGTATGCCTTTACTGCACAATCAGAATATGCATCAATTATGCTTTTGAAGTTCTGTCCACAACAGCAAAAATTGGGAATAGAAAGAAAAATACCTCAACTTCAAACGTAGATGTAGCTCAGTGGTAGAGCGCATGCTTTGCATGAATGAGGTCCTGGGTTCAATCCCCAGCATCTCCAAGGGACTTTTGAGGTTCTATCCACTGACCATAAACAGGGAATAGAAAGAAAACACTGCTTGTGCAATCGGAAATGTAGCTGTGTAAGGTCCTGGCTTTAGTCCCCAGCATCTCCAAATGTCTTGAATCTTTCACTAAAAATGTATGCCTTTACTGCACAATCAGAATTGGCATCAATTATGCTTTTGAGGTTCTGTCCACAACAGCAAAAAAGGCGGAATAGAAAGAAAAATACCTCTTCTTCAAATGGGGATGTAGCTCAGTGGTAGAGCGCATGCTTCGCATGTATGAGGTCCTGGGTTCAATCCCCAGCATCTCCAAGCTACTTTTGCAGTTCTATCCACTGACCATAAACAGGGAATAGAAAGAAAACACTGCTTGTGCAATCGGAAATGTAGCTGTGTAAGGTCCTGGTTTTAGTCCCCAGCATCTCCAAATGTCTTCAATATTTCACTAAAAATGTATGCCTTTACTGCACAATCAGAATTGGCATCAATTATGCTTTTGAAGTTCTGTCCACAACAACAAAAAGGCGGAATAGAAAGAAAAATACCTCTTCTTCGACTGGGGATGTAGCTCAGTGGTAGAGCGCATGCTTCGCATGTATGAGGTCCTGGGTTCAATCCTCAGCATCTCCAAGGGACTTTTGAGGTTCTATCCACTGACCATAAACAGGGAATAGAAAGAAAACACTGCTTGTGCAATCGGAAATGTAGCTGTGTAAGGTCCTGGTTTTAGTCCCCAGCATCTCCAAATGTCTTGAATCTTTGACTAAAAATGTTTGCCTTTACTGCACAATCAGAATTGGCATCAATTATGCTTTTGAGGTTCTGTCCACAACAGCAAGAAGGTGAAATAGAAAAAAAAAATCCTCTCTTCAAACGAGGATGTAGCTCAGTGGTAGAGCGCATGCTTCGTGTGTATGAGGTCCTGGGTTCACTCCCCAGCATCTCCAAGGGACTTTTGAGGTTTTATCCACTGACCATAAACAGGGAGTAGAAAGAAAACACTACTTGTGCAATTAGAAATGTAGCTGTGTAAGGTCCTGGCTTTAGTTCCCAGCATCTCCAAATGTCTTGAATCTTTCACTAAAAATATATGACTTTTCTGAACAATCAGAATTGGCAGTAATTATACTTTTGATGTTCTGTCCACAACAGCAAAAAGGCGGAATAGAAAGAAAAATCCCTCTTCTTCAAATGGGCATGTAGCTTAGTGGTAGGGCGCATGCTTTGCAGCTCTGAGGTCCTGGGTTCAATCCCCAGCATCTCCAAGGGACCTTTGAGGTTCTATCCACTGACCATAAACAGGGAATAGAAAGAAAACGCTGCTTGTGCAATCGGAAATGTAGCTGTGTAAGGTCCTGGCTTCAGTTCCCAGCATCTCCAAATGTCTTGAATCTTTCACTAAAATGTAAGCATTTACTGCACAATCAGAATTGGCATCAATTATCCTTTTGAGGTTCTGTCCACAACAGCAAAAAGGCGGAATAGAAAGAAAAATACCTCTTCTTCTAATGGGGATGTAGCTCAGTGTAGAGCGCATGCTTTGCATGTATGAGGTCCTGGGTTCAATCCCCAGCATCTCCAGATGATCTTTGAGGGTTCTATCCACTTAACAATAAACAGGGAATAGAAAGAAAACACTGCTCGTGCAATCGGAATGTAGCTGTGTAAAGGTCCTGGCTTTAGGTCCCCAGCATCTTCAAATGTCTTGAATCTTTCACTAAAAATGTATGCCTTTACTGCACAATCAGAATTGGCATCAATATGCTTTTGAGGTTCTGTCCACAACAGCACAAAAGGCGGAATAGAAAGAAAAATACCTCTTCTTCAAACGGGATGTAGCTCAGTGGTAGAGTGCATGCTTTGCATGTATGAGGGTCCTGGGTTTCAATCCCCAGGCATCTCCAAGAGACTTTTGAGGTTCTATCTACTGACAATAAACAGGGAATAGAAAGAAAACACTGCTTGTGCAATCGGAAATGTAGCTGTGTAAGGTCCTGGCTTTAGTCCCCAGCATCTCCAAATGTCTTGAATCTTTCACTAAAAATGTATGCCTTTACTGCACAATCAGAATTGGCATCAATTATGCTTTTGAGGTTCTGTCCACAACCGCAAAAAGGCGGAATAGAAAGAAAAATACCTCTTCTTCTAATGGGGATGTAGCTCAGTGGTAGAGCGCATGCTTTGCATGTATGAGGTCCTGGGTTCAATCCCCAGCATCTCCAAGGGACTTTTGAGGTTCTATCCACTGACAATAAACAGGGAAAAGAAAGAAAACACTGCTTGTGCAATCGGAAATATAGCTGTGTAAGGTCCTGGGCTTAGTTCCCAGCATCTCCAAATGTCTTCATTCTTTATCTAAAAATGTATGCCTTTGCTGCACAATCAGAATTGGCATCAATTATGCTTTCGAAGTTCTGTCCACAACCACAAAAAGGCCGATTAGAAAGAAAAATACCTCTTCTTCGACTGGGGATGTAGCTCAGTGGTAGAGCGCATGCTTCGCATGTATGAGGTCCTGGGTTCAATCCCCAGCATCTCCAAGGGACTTTTGAGGTTCTATCCACTGACCATAAACAGGGAATAGAAAGAAAACACTGCGTGTGCAGTTGGAAATGTAGTTGTGTAAGGTCCTGGCTTTAGATCCCAGCATCTCCGAATGTCTTCAATCTTTCACTAAAAATGTATGCCTTTACTGCACAATCAGGATTGGCATTAATTATTACTCATTCTGACTGATCTTAAAAATCACCAACTACTCTTAAATACAAATGGTTTGTAAATAATGCAGTACTTAATTTAGTAATGAAAAATAAATCATTAGTAAAGTATGAAAGTACAGTTATTAAGCACATTTTAAATGTGGTTGTAAGTCAAGAATACAGCATTTGTAGCTGCAGTTATAAACTGCTTACTAACGCTTATTAATGTAGAGTTAATGCTTAACAAATAATGAATTCACTAGATGCTAATGCTTAGTATATGATTCATAGTGTGTAGTTATTATAAAGTGTTACCGAAATGGGTTTTTATATTGAATTGTAGATTTAAAATACATACAGTATACAAAAAGGTTTCATAATTTCACAGATTGTAAACCTTTTATTTATAAACACCCCATATAAAACCCTGAATAAGGGTACTATTATTAATGCGCTTACGTAGATGCATGTACATTTGCAGGTTGCATTAGGTTGTCACCACCCCTGCATCATTCTTTACATGTATACAATACTTAAAGAAAAGCACATTGTAAAGTCAATATACTTACGTGGTTCTTTGCGTGCTGAATATTCTATTGTTACCCCCTTATCACCCAAACATTATGGTTTGTTCCTTTGCAATTTATAGAAAAGTACATCGTAAATTCAATATACTTATGCGGTACTTTTCATGTTGAATTAGAGTTTGTTCCCTTATACCTACACATACGTTCATTATACTTGTCACGATCATCAGCGATCTTTACTTCATAGATCGCTGATAAACATGCACTCTCACTCATGGACTACAAATCCGCCATTCAATGAACTACAACTCCATACATGCACTCCGATCACACACACATGTTCCTCATCCTGACTGATTGCACTCACACCACTGGAGGATTGTCAAAGACTGATTACACAGAGTATTTAAGCAGCACATACACTCACCCCAGGGCCGAGTCTTGTTACCTGTTATCAGTATCAATTCTAAGCGTTTTCCCTGTCTTGTTTTGCCGTGTTTTTGACCCTCGCCTTGATAATCTGTTTCTCCCTGTCTGCTGCCATCCTTGTGACCATTTGCCTGCTTTATTGACTACGATTCCGGATTTCCCTCATACATCTGTTTGCTCCTGTTTTGATCTTTGCTTACCTGACCATCCCTTTAATAAAGTCCTGCATACGGATCCTCATCCTGTTGTCAGCATCCTATCCTCAGGTTACAATACTTATACAATACGTACAGAAAAGTACACCATTATTTCACTGTACTTACACGGTACATGGGGTATTGTGTGTAGGATTTTTATGGAAATAAATGAATTTAATTCATTTTGGAATAGGGCTGTAACAAAAAAATGCGGAAAAAGTGAAGAGCTATGAATACTTTCCAGACGCACTGTAAGTAAGGTCATGGGTTCCATCCCCAGCATTTCCAAAGGTCTTGAATCATTCACTAAAAAATGCAATTTCTGCACAATCAGCATTGGCATCAATTATGAGGTCGTGGGTTCAATCCCCAGCATCTTCACAAGTATTTTGAGGTTCTTTCCATTAACAATAAAAAGAGTGAAAGGAAGGAAAACACTGCTTGTGCCTTCGGACATGTAGCTGTGTAAGATCTTGGAATCAGTACCCAGCATCTTCAAATGTCTTGAATCATTATGGAAATAAATGAATTTAATTCATTTTGGAATAAGGCTGTAACAAAAAAATGCGGAAAAAGTGAAGAGCTATGAATACTTTCCAGACGCACTGTAAGTAAGGTCATGGGTTCCGTCCCCAGCATTTCCAAAGGTCTTGAATCATTCACTAAAAAATGCAATTTCTGCACAATCAGCATTGGCATCAATTATGAGGTAGTGGGTTCAATCCCCAGCATCTTCACAAGTATTTCGAGGTTCTTTCCATTAACAATAAAAAGAGTGAAAGGAAGGAAAACACTGCTTGTGCCTTCGGACATGTAGCTGTGTAAGATCTTGGAATCAGTACCCAGCATCTTCAAATATCTTGAATCATTCTCTTATTGACTGCATGATTCACTCATTAATTCAGCAATTTATTTTTTAAAAGCTAATTAATTAAACTAAAAAGTAACTCAAATTTTATAACTTGTTTTTTGTGTTACTTGTTTTTAGAAAAGTAATAATATTACGTAACTCGCGTTACTTGTAATTTGTTACAAAAGAAAGAAAAAAACTCACTCTCTTTTTCTTCCTTCTAGCGCTGAGTTCCTCCGTCTCTCCCTTTTCCTCCTTTCTAGCGTTGAGTTTCTTCCCCTGTCCTCTCCATTGCTTCAAGCGATTTTGGAAGCCTTGTGACTGGTTCATCATCAATTAAGTGTCATCGGGCCCACTATCCTGATCAAGTTAACTAAAGACAAATGTGTAACTGATCATGGCAACCCTTTTCTTACAAAGAGCTATAGCCATGCAAGACAGAGCATTAACAGACTTTGGTCCAAAACAGAGAATCAAAATCCTCTCTGAAATTTATAACCTCTCACCAAACATTAAAGTTCATCAGATCATCCTCAAAATGATGATAGCAGACAGACTTTGAATAAAATGTCATTTTATTGCTCTTGTATGACACCTGAATACTGTACATGTTTACAATTCATTAATCATGCGTAACAATTATGCTTTGATTTATCACAAATCTACCATTATGTGTATGTTATTTGAGATGAACAAGTGAAACCCATTCCCTTTAATTTCTTTTCATTAGATATGTAAAATGTATCATGTTCACATTATAAATGTATGCTTAATACTATATTTCTAAGCACCATGGCTCATGTGAGTGAGTCACACCAAAACTGCATGTGCTGACATGTGACTGTCATGCAGATCACACAGAAATGCCTTATTGATCCAGCATTAAAATTTATCACCCTTAAACTCTCTAGCGGAGTCCAGTCTCAACAGAGTCGAGCAGAGCCAGAGCAGTTGCCCCAGCAGCAGCTGTTGAGGAGTTGAGTTGCTCTGCTTCCAGGACAACTCTTCTCCATGTCCAGTCTAGCTGGACTCGGACACTAAGATGGGATGAGACCAAACTCAAGCTCCCCGTTTTACATTTACTCTTCCTTCTTTTCTTTCCATTGAGAGTCTAGTTAAGTTAAGTTGCACCGCAAAAACCAGTCAACACGACTACAGTTTTTGTCTCCAACTTGAACTGCTGGACTTCACTTTATCAGCAGCCTCAGATATGTCACTTCAACGACCAATCAACACCAGCGAACTCACGTGAGAATCCAGCTCCACAGAGGGATTTCACCACATCACTAAGGAACGCAAGTACATCTCCAGATCCATTGCTGAACTGGCGTATGATCTGCTAATCATCTTAAATGATAAATAACCCTGTCTAAGACACAGTGAAGGTAGAATTGATTATTTGGTTCTTTTATTCGGTTATTTTGGGCTTGAGGTTTTATATCATATCTGTCCTAAACGCTTCTTTTCCTTTCTATTCCTTGTCTGCAACCGGTATGAAAGTGTGTGTGTGTATATGTGTTTGTGTTAGTTTTGGTTGTAATCAATAAAGTCTCTTTTTTATTTAAAGAAAAGTGGCCTGTGTATAGTTATGAATCTATTGGCTTATACATAGATCTTGTAATCCTGCTTTAGTATTAAAGTGTTTTTACTTTATTTCGAATAGCAATATTCTTTTTTGAGTCAACAGCACTGTCTGTTCAAACGAGCGCTGGATGATTAGTTTGTTCAGTTCAAAAGAGTTGATTTTTTTGAAGTCGCTTTAAATTTTGTTATATTCCCTTTTGAGCTAATTTAAAGTGAACACACTACATAAGTGTGTATTACGTGTGCGAGGCCCTACATCTCCAACTACTATATCACCCCCCTCTTCAGTGTTCAGTGTTTAGTTCCTCCACTGCTTTTTCTTCCTTTAGTGCTGAGTTTCTCCACTACTTTTCTTCGTTTTAGCATTGAGATCCTCCGCTACTCTTTCTTCTTTCTGCATAGGCCTTCACATCCCAAGCTTTGACACTTGCAGTTTTCCCCGAGCTTCAACTCCCACGGGAGTCCATGCCGCCCCCTGACCACCCACTTTACCGCAGGAGTCTTCATCCTCCAAAAAACATTTTCCCAGACTGCCGCAGGAGCCCACCCACCCTGGCTCTGACTCCTGCAGGAGTGTTACCCCGAGCCTCAATTCCTGCAGGAGTCAATCCCAGCCCCTCCCATGCCCCTTGCTCAGACTTCCACAGAAGTCTGTTGCCAAACCTCGCTCCCACAGGAGTTTCACTTTTCTTCCCCATTTTCCAGATATAGCATTGTATAACAATAATAAATCATTAGCTAAGTGTAAACTCTACAAGTTTTTTATGAACTAATTTCAGAGGATCACATGCTTATGATTGACCACAGCTGGTCCTGCAATAGCTAACACATGATTTACCAATCAGATGAATCATAACACACTATAAATAACCAGAGTTTCTTACCTCAGTTATCTTCGTCTTCAAACTCCCCTCTCGCCCTTCAAACGGGAGGGAGCCTTGGGCTTTAAATACCACAGGTTAAATACCACAGGTTTGTTTTGCACCTTTGTAGCATTTATGCTTTTTTCCCCCACAATTTATTTTTAAATAATAATAATATTAATAATAATAATAATAATAATCATCATCATCATATTTTATCATAATCAATATGTATATGCTGACAGTGTTTTTTTTACTCATTTTTCTGTGTGATTATATCATTGTCTGCTTATATTTCAAGCAGGATAAAGTAAATACGGGGCTGTCCCAGTTGGTGTTTCACTGCCGTAACAAGCACATCATCAGTGAATTCGTTTTTGTTGAGCCACTTTTTGCACATAAGTTGGTAGACAGAGTGCCTCATCCATCAGGTACAGAAACAACTAAGTCAACTGAATTAACTACTAAAAATGATGGTGAAAGCGCAAGAACAATAGCTGGTCTGCAAAGAGAAAGTTCAATGGCCTCTGTCAGTACTACAGTGGACGCATTGACACTTTAGAGAAACATTAAAAATAAAGATGATTCTAAGTAACAAAGATCATGGACTTGCATACTTTTTATGCCGTGACTCTTTAAGCGCCTCTGCTGCTTGTGAGGATGAGGAATTCCAGACTGTATTTAGAAAGCTGGGTAGCATTTTAAAGTTAGACCAGGCTACCTTTGAAGTTCTTTGCAAATGTGTGCTTCAACTGTATATGCAGTCATGTGCCAAAAGTGTGAATGATGCACGCTACAAAGCAGTTTGCGTGGCAAAGCCAGCTTTGCCAGAATCAACACTGCAAAAGGGCAAACTACCAAACAGCCATAGTGACTTTAAAGGTAAATGCGGGCTCCAAAATTACACCAAGATTACACTTGGGCCTATTGGTGTGTGTGTGTGTATGTGTGCCGTTGGATGCAACGTTTGTTTATAACCCCCTCTGAGGATAGTGGGGGTAACCAGGGGGTGGGAGACCTGAGAAATTTCTGCCATAAATAATTTGCCATATATATACACTGCTACGAGTGTGATATTGCGTTTATGGGTAATTTTGTTTTTACTTCGGGCACTTTTATGTCCTTTGATCATATATTCAAAAAAATATATAATTTTGTTCAAATTCCTTTTTCTTTGATAAACTAATAATAAAACCTACTTTTAAAAAATGTACTAGCTTTCTATTATAATTTTTTTTTTTCATTTTATTCAACCTCCTTTTAGAAGTCAAAATCACTTTTAAACTTCAACAATGAAAATGCCATTTAAAAATATTATTTATCTGGTAACTATTAATGTATTTTAATTAAGCACTAGTGAAATAATTTAAATATTTTATAGTTATTAATGTGAGACTATTATCAAAACAAAATTATGGTAAATAAAAGTATTTTGTATACATGAAATGCTATAATAAATTCTAAGCTAATCTGTGAAGCTATCTTCAATTTTTTCACAATAAACTGTAGAAATGTCATATTCACCACTGTCATTTCCACCACACTGTCTGGAAAGGACAGCATTTGGTGGAAATGACATTTATTGTTTCAGAACACAATTAATATGGATTGCGAAAGTAAAGGGGTTGGACAATGACACTGAAATACTGGCCAATTTAGTGTTGGAGGTTTCATAGCTAAATTTGAGCAGCTGGTGGCCAGTCTTCATTGATTGCACATTCCACCAGTAAAGCCGCGGTCACACTGGACTTTTCCCTCCATAGACTTCCATTCATACGCACGCGAATGCGTCAGACCGGAAACGCAGGGTCATGCATCAGATTTCGCAAGTTGCTGCGGTGCAAAGTTCAAACTTGGTGAACTCTGATCTGCGAAATCGCATCACTTGACTGCGTGAGACCAATCCAGGATCAAAGCATGACCTCTCTGAACAGAAATTTAAAACATGGAGCAATCGCTCGCTTTTTAAATGCCCATTCATCTTGTTTAATCCCGCCCCTTTTCGCAGCGCCGTTCGACAGAATTTCGCAAGCTCAAACTCTAGTGTGACCGCAGCTTAAGAGCAGAGTGTGGAGGTTTAATTAGCAGAGAAAGTGCACAGTTTTGCTTAAAATATTGCAATGCACACAACATTATGTCATATGTTGACATATCAGAGTTCCAAAGAGGATAAATTGTTGGTGTGCTTCTTGCTGACACATCTGTGACTAAAAGAGCAAGTTTTTGCAATGTATCAAGAGCCACGGTTTTCAGAGTAATGTCAGCAAATCACCAAGAAGTAGAACCACATCCAACAGGAGTAACTATGGATGCAAGAGGAAGATGTCTGAAAGGGACAGGGCTTGACATTAACACCCGCCAACCCGCTAAATGCGGGTAGATTTCAGTTGTGGCGGGTTAGACAGACACTCCCGCCACTTTGGTTGATTGGAAATAATTTTTAAATTGTAGTTCTATTAAAAGCAGGATTCGACAATAAGGGTGGCCCAATATTCGTGCAAATGTGATCTTAGAATCGAGAAGCAGCACGACTTACAAAAATAACTGTTCACGCAAGCAAGGGAAAGCAGGTGAATACCAAATGAGAGGATGATCACTCGCGCGCACAGGTGATGTGATGCACGCGACTGTTAAAAAGCGTGCGCACGCTTTCGTTTATTTGCACGAAGCAACCGTGCCTAGAGGAAACGCAACTGGTGCGATCGGTTCTCTTTGAAATAGACTGGACAAAAGGCGATGATCGTGCACACACAGTCATGCTGCTAACAATAGCACAAGATTTAAAAAATGTATATCCTTTCGTAAGCAGCAGCAGTCACTGCTTTCGTTTTAATGATTCTTTAAACAGATAATTAACAGAACTAACATGTGTGTGTGATCATCCCTTCATTATCACACGGTATGTTTTTTACCTACTGTCTTTTGCTTACAGTTATTTTTGTTAATTTAGTTTAATTATCATTATTTTACAATAACATTGCTTTAATATGAAATTTAAATCCCCATTTATGTGTAGGTAACTGCTGATTTGGGACTCTTATAGCCAGGACAGATTACTGCGCATATTGTAGATGCATGACAATAATTATTTTTTAAATGTCAACTTAAAAAAGAAACGTTTTGTTGAATAAAAAGCCCATTTATACAGCTATATTTTGCTTGTTTTGACACATTTAAAATTTGTGGCTAAGAAATAATAATTTATTTATATTTGGTGTGGTCAGAGATACATTTGGTAAATCCTTAATTTTGAGCCCTTAAGAGTCGTGTTCAATAAAAAAATAATAGCAATGCGACACAACCCATTTGCTCATGCACATTGAGCAAGCTCATACACAACACACACAAAAAGTTAAATGAATGAGAAGGCATGTGGACATAACACAACATCTAAATCAAGTAATTTTAACATGTCAAACTTAAATTTATGCACATAAAATATATTTTCCAAACAACAAAATTGTGGCTAGTGAAAATGACAAGTAGCTAGTAATGTTGGAAAACTACCAGTGATCAAATAAGATAATGTCAAGCCCTGGAAAGGAATGTCCGGTTGCTAACACCGATTGTATCCAAAAAACATAAACCCACAGCTGCCCAACTCACAGCAGAATTGAATGTGCACTTCAGCTCTCCTGTTTCCACCAAAACTATTGGTCGGAAGCTCCACAGGATCAATATACATGGCTAACTGCTATAGCCAAACCTTTGCTAACTCATGCCAATGCTAAACGTCTGTTTAATGGTGCCAGCAGCAAAAATCTTGGGCTGTGGTCAATGTAAAAGATGCATTGTTCTCTGATGAGTCCACCTTTACTGTCTTTCCCACATCCGGGAGTGTGGAAAATCCACAAAGAAGCATACCACCCAGACCGTTGATGCCCAGAGTCAAGCATGGGGGGATCAGTGATGGTTTGGGCTGCAATGCATGTCATTCCCTATAGGCCCAATACTGGTGCTAGTTAGAGCATCACTGCCAAAGACTACCGAAGCATTCTGAAGGCCCATATGTACCCAGTGGTTCAAACATTGTATCCTAAAAGCGGTGGTGTGTATCAGGATGATAACGCACACACAGCAAGACTGGTGACAGAGTGGTTTGATGAACATAAGTGAAAATGAACATCTCCCATGGCCTGCACAGTCACCAGAACTAAATATTATATACTAATGAATAATTGTGCTCTAAAACAAGGCCTTTCATTGTCCAACCCCTGTAGATGTGTAATTCTTTTATTTTTAAAATTATTTATATAATATTGGAATAGTAATCAGTTATTCACAGTATGCTCTGTTACTGTTCATCTGTTAGACAAATCAGTTTTTTTTAGATCAATTGCAGCTTTACACATGCAAAAAATGTGTGGTTATGCTTAGTAATTTTATAAATTGAGTTTAATAAGTGTGAGTTTAGGAGTTTAATAATTTTTCTAATAAATATCCACTGTTTCTCTACATTAACTTTGATTGATTGTTATTTCCACCACACTCTGTCATTTCCACCACCACCCTGTCATTTCCATCACCACACACATTTTTAAAAAATATTTAAAAAGTTATTATCACACATTAAAAATGTATTCACAATGTTTGAGTTCATGCTCTATTTAATATACTCAATTTATTTAGTTTCTAATAAGCTCTTAACAAATTAATATTACATTTTAGAGTGTGGCAGGTGTACAATTCAACATTTGGTCCTAAGGGAGTAATTTATTTCATTGACAAATGTATAATTACTGTATACATTGTGAAAAGATTAGTTAAACTAGATGCAAAAATTATTTTAGATAATTTTTGACTGCCATAATTTATTTCTTTTTGAAATAAAAGCTGTATATTGAGATGTGGTGGAAATTACATTTGTTCATTTCACAATGGAAACAATGTTAAATATTAACAGTTTCTTTTTTTATGTAAGTTTTTCCTCTTACAGATCTTAAACTTAAACTTGAGGCTGTGTTACGTTACTTTTGAACAAGCTTTTTTTACTTAACTTCACAAGGCTAACAGTGCCCGTAGTTGAAGAATTCCCCTTTTACAACAGTTCTACGGCACAATTGTGTATATAAAAAAAGAAAATCAAACACGGAGAGTATAAAAACCTTTTTCTTTTGTACTAGGAAGTACTTTCTTCCGCCATTCATTCACATTTGCAGATGATGTCAAAGCAGCAGAAGCCGTTACTAAGTCACCAGCGTCACTTGAGAGCTAGTATTTGAATGATTCTCAAGCGTAATGTCAAAAAGTGATGACAAAACAGGTGATTTTGCTGACATTTTAAGATTATAAAGCTGAACTTGACATGAA
Source organism: Danio kyathit (assembly GCA_903798195.1). Classification (NCBI taxonomy): domain Eukaryota; kingdom Metazoa; phylum Chordata; class Actinopteri; order Cypriniformes; family Danionidae; genus Danio; species Danio kyathit. Next base: position 36,113,924 of record LR812524.1, on the reverse strand, counting down.
ATGCCCTCCGTCTACAGAGATATCTTCTTACAGTGTTACAGTCGACAGTATTTCTCTGTTGCAATCGGGATATCACAATAATTAACCCCGAAAAAAGGAGCGCAATCCCTACCTGCTGTTGTCTTTGCGATAAGGAAGGTGTGTTCGGGGATGAGGTATCTGAATAACACTGTTGAGTTGAGAACCGGGATAGGAAAGTTACTGTATTAAAATAGGCACTGTCCTTATAAATAAACTGCATAGTCGCAATCTATATAAAAGAGAGAGATCAACTTAGAATATCACTTACCAGTTTAATAATGATTTGATCAGCTGTAGTTAAATTAGTGAAATTATGCTGTTTTAATCGTCTAAGCAAGGGCTTATTATGCGGTCCTGACGCCATCTTGTGGATAGACAACGTCAATCGTCTTTGGCTAATCGACGCCGAAGCGCTGTTTCTCAGAAATTATAAATATTTTAAAATAGGCACTAAATAAACTGCATAGTTGCAATCTAAACAACTATATTCTCAACTAAAAAAAAAAGCCTCAAAAGTACATTTTGTTGTCCAATAGCTGCAATATTTGTCAAACTGTAAGTGTCCTCTTGCTGCTGTATGTGGGCGGAGTAATACAGAAGAGTGAAGAAACTGATGTACAAATGCTGAATATCGCACGGCTATCAGCCAATAAGATTCAAGAACCAGACAGAACTGTTGTATATATTGTATTTGTCGTTTTGGGGTTAAAATAGCAAAATTTGATCTTTTAAATTTAAGAGCTGTTTCATTGATGACGATTTATTTAAGTAAGTCTGTTAATGCAACTAAATACTTTGGAAGATTTTACATAACATAAATAAGTGAGTTAAAGTTTACCCTCTATAAAATCAGTAAGCGGTAGTCCTCCACTATCCCATCATACCACCTGCTAAGTGTGGTGACCTCTCTCTCTCTAGTGTCTTCAGTAAAGGAGGCGGCTCCTGTTGCGCGCGCATGTTCTGCTGTGAGTTTGCGCGTTAGCTGGGTGTTGCTGCGTGGATGATGGCTGCATCGAAGCCCGTAGAGCCTCAGTCCGGGAGTGGGCTCCCCCGTTGGCAGCTGGCACTCCTGGTGGGGACTCCGATCGTCCTCGGTGTCGGGGCTGTCTACCTGTGGAATCGAAGTCGTGCCAAGGAAAAGCAAGGGAAAAGGAATGGAGAGAGGAAAACCCCAGAAGGAAGCGCTAGCCCTGTCCAGGGCCAGCACGGTGCGACAAATCCAGAGCTCGAGAACCTGGTAATCAGTCTTATTTTGAAGTCTGTTTGTCTTATTTTAGTGCACCGCATATATATGTATTTGGAGCTTTCGTTTTGATGCTAAATATATTCTTGACACCCCAACATTAATGTACTTTTAGTCAAGGACACGGCTAGCCAGAGTGCATTAGCCGGTTAGCTTCCAAACGTGAGCCTATAGACCACTTCTGAGATCATAATGTTTGCTTTTTGTCAGGATTGTAACATGCGTTCGGTTTAATAACACTTATGCAGAAGATGTTTTGATTCCACTCCAAAAGGTCACGTTTTTCGTATATGTAACGTTACGGTGCTGTGTGATCATGCATTGGGGCACATCCACATGTGACCGTTTTCTGATTTTTTTTTTTTTTGTGTTTTATTTGTTAGTTACTGCAAAATTGTACTTAATATGTTGACACTGTCTTATTTAAACCCCCCAAAAAACGCCCTGGAACATACACCAATGCAGGGTTAACGTTGCATTTGTGTGCTCATTCAGAAACAGAGTAAGGATAAGGATTGAGCTCTGGTGACTGTCAATTCACGTGGTTCGGGTTAAGGGGCAGAAACATAATTGTTAGTAAATTGTTTCACTTAATTCTTATTGGGGTAAAAATAAATTGTATATGATTATCTTGCATCAGTAATCCTAAATGTCTTGTATAGTCATGGAAATTCGTTGGTAATGAAATATGGGAGCTGGTTTGTTGTAAATAACATTAATTGTTACTTTTCTCATCCATTGAATATCCAAGATGTAGATTATCTTGTTTCTTTAGTAGAATTTAAAAGATCATTTATATCTGCTGTTGTTCTTGGTAGTTCAGATTTAATGACAAACTGTCTTGGATATGTTTTGACAGTATGGAGTGTGAGTACACAAACTGCATTATTTAATTATTTATTTACAATAGGCATGTTTGTTGTATTTTTCATGGTGCTTGACTTGCTCTTATTCAGGTTGCTGCAGTCTATATTAGCATAGGCATGGGGGCCGATCTCGACTGCGTCCCATTTGTCATTGAAATAACGCCAAAGGTAGTTGGTAGATCAAAAGGCCTGCTGCCACAGCTGGAAAAAATCCTAGAGGAAACACTGGACTGTCATGAACACTCTGAACACTTTGCTGCATATAATCATTATTGTCTTGTAAGATACATTGAATATGGCAAAAAATAAAGAAAACGGTTCCAATTGTTTTGTACTTAGTGCTGCACAGACAATTTTATCAGTGTGGTTCAAAAGAAAAGACTAGTGCTGGTAGAGCAATTATATATTTGTTTTCACTAAATGTCTTTAGGTTTACACAAGTTGTAGCCAATAATAGCGTTTTTATTTAATTGTTTAGTTGGGTTGGATGCCCTGCTGCTTATACAAGGTGTCCGCGCTGTCCTAAAACGTATTAAAAGTTGTAAATCAATTTAGTGAAATTTAAGGCCCTTAAAAAGTCTAAAATGCTGTTACAAAGTATTAAAATTTGCATAATTTTTGATTATACAGCTTTAAAATTATAGTTGTATGCTAAAGTTTGAGATTTTGGGATGCTGTGTAGTTTCTCAGATCGATAAAATCCTGCTATATTTGATGTCACACTGCTTTGTTTACTGCAGTAACCAAGGCAGCACCATTATTTCTGCTGTTCTATAGGCGACAGCTTCTGGATTAACATTTTTATAAAGTATATGAATAATGTTTTAGTTTAGGATTAGTTTCTTACAATCTTATTTAGTGAATATATTTAAAATGTTGCCAATGTTACCGGTTCAAAATTAAAGTGGTGATGAGGTCTTATGGAAAGCGATTTATAAAAGGTATTGAATTTTACTCTCTGATTCCTGTATATACACTGTAATATGATTTGGAATTTTCTTTTTAGTTTTAGATGAAAATCTGAATTAGGGCTGCACAATATATTGTTTGAGCATCGATATTACAATGTGAGAATTTGCAATATACGTAATGTTTAGCCAGGGTTATAATTGATCATTTAAGTGTGTTTTGAGGCCTGTGACTGTGTGAGGATTTTAAAAGCATTCAGGCATAAGAAAATGTACTGTTTGTCACTTTTGACAATGTAATAATGATCCATTTCATAAAATTTTATTTTACATTCAATTATTAATTTCTTTTCTTCAATTTTTCTTCTTTTCTTCAAGATTATTCAATTACTGTATACCTGCATACAGTTTGACTCCCCAGAAAACAAATTAAACACTGTTTATTTAATTAGCATTTTTATTTATCTATTGAATTTATCTATGCTTGTAGAATATTATATTTTATGCACTCGTATACAGAATATAAATTTTCAAATAGTTGTTTAACTTATCTAGTGAAATTGTATTCATATCACAATATATATTGTAGATTAAAAACATTGCAATGTTAGATTTTTCCAATATCGTGCAGCCCTAATCTGAATAATGCTTTATTGTTCATACTACACTTTTGACAAGTTATTGAGCTGATAAGATCTTTGAATTGTAGGGTACCTGCTATCAAGTTGGAATGACAGGAACTACATGCATCATTTTGTACTATTTGTGATCTAATTAGGCAGCTCACCTCTGTGTTTCTAAGCTCTAGGGATTAGACAGACGTGGAGTAGGGGATTTGTTCACGGCTAGACAGGGAGGAGTTTGATACAGGGATTTGGATTTTTATGCAATTAAAATGTTTTTTCACCCGTATATTGACAAGTTGAGTTTTGAGAATGTGAAATTATTCATTTTCACATTAATACACTTTAGTTTATGTTACAGCTTTTAAACATCAACTTGGAAAACACACTTCCATGTGAAGCTTATTGCTGCAGTACCTAATCAGCGGCAACTTGTTGGTTGATCTTTGACTAAGCTTACGGCACTGTGCTTGGCAAGCAAATTAAAGTTAAATTATATGAACCTTTATTTCTGCTTCTTATAACTGCTTCACTTATGTTTTGTTTAATTGTTTATGGTTATTTATTGTCTTCTGTACGGTGGCCTTGAGTGGTTTGAAAGGGGCCTCAAATAAAATGCATTATTATTATTATTATTATTATTATTATTATTATTATTATTATTTCCTGTCTGTTTGCTGTTGACATTGGGTTGGATGACTTTGTAGATAGAAATCTCCGGAAATGTGAAATGCACAAAACCGATAACCCTAAAATAATCGAGTATGCAGATATTCTCATAATGAATTTTATTATTAATCGTGCACGCTTTCTCTTCATGCAGAGTCCCCTTGACAGAGCACAGTCGGCCAAGAATAAAGGCAACAAATACTTCAAGGCTGGCAAATATGATCATGCGATCAAGTGCTATACAGAAGCCATCGGCCTATGTCCTAAAGAAAAAAAAGGAGATCTGTCCACCTTCTACCAGAATAGAGCTGCAGCTTATGAGCAACAGGTTTGTCTAAGTCATATGATCATTTGAATCTTCTGTAAAGTGTGTTTGATTTATGAGGCATTGCTGTTTTTTGTGTTTTAGATGAAATGGACAGAAGTGATACAGGATTGCTCTCAGGCAGTTGAGCTGAATCCTCGCTATGTAAAAGCACTTTTCAGGCGTGCCAAGGCACTGGAAAAACTGGATAACAAAAAGGAGTGCTTAGAAGGTTCGCTTCAAGTTATATGAATTGTTTTTACTATTTGAATTTTGTTAGAATTAGTTTTTTAGATGAAAGATTTTCATTTTAGAGTCATGTGTGATGCTTTTTAGTAATATTTAGAGTTGTAAGTATCCCATGTTTTTAAACGATTTGCTGTTATATATTTTTTATTTATTTATATATTTATATATATAAATTTTTATTTACAAGCATGACTTCTGATGTTCTGTTGAAATAATTCAAATAAATTAACAATACAACACAAGCAGAAATTATAGTGGCATTCACAATTAACTGCTTTGAAGTTTATAATAAAAGTAAAACTGAAACTAGTGGTGTGTATGAAATGTAGTATTCTCTGAGTTACATGTCTCTATCATTTTGCACCAATTAAAATCTGTGCACACTTCTAACATGTTTTTCTTGCTTGACATTAATTGCGTTATGCAAGTTGCTTTGCAATGTTATGTTGCAGAGTATGGTGTTCAAAATGTGACACTTTCCAGAAAAAACTGTAATCAAAAGAACATTTTTGACTGTCCATTGTGGATGTAACATGTTTCGTTTATTCAAAAATATCTTTTTACTTTTTGAAGATGTGACGGCTGTATGTATTCTGGAGGTTTTCCAGAACCAGCAAAGTATGCTACTGGCAGACAAGGTGTTGAAACAGCTGGGAAAAGAAAAGGCCAAAGAAAAATACAAGGTGGGAATGAACCTGAAAGATTTAAAAATTTTCAATTTTGTGAACCTTTACTTGTTTCACTATACAGAGGGAAATTTGATTATAAATTGATTCTTAATGAACCCCAATGCATCTTTTCTCCAAGATTTTTAAATGAATAACTACAGTATCAATAACCACTATAAAGTTTATCTCGTTTGTTAAAAATATATAAAATAGATGCTAATAACAGCAAAATAAATGTGGTACAATAGGAATAAATTAAATAAAAGAATGATTGTATATCTGTTTTATAGAGGAATTTAGCTAAGAAATTATACAGAATTTGAAAAATGCCATTTAGTAATGATCACTGCATAGTCTTTAGTGAAATTATTACAAATTAACTAATTGTTATGAAGCTGATCAGTAAGTACCAACTATTAATTAACAGATTAAATTTTTTTTAATCTAAATCACAGATCTATTTTCCAAACATTTTCACTTCATAAAAAATAATAATAATAATTCACATACATGATGTCTTTGCATTTGTCCTTCAGAAGGGAAGCATAAGCATCTGCTTTTGCAGTTTTAGTCAAAATTCTATCTGGACTAATTTAAAAAGACTATGTATAATAGGGACACAATATTTACAATCAAACAATGCATTTATTTTTTATGATACATCAATATAATTTTTGTATAACAGATTGTCATTTTGTTCTTCTGCTCTTCTCAGAACCGGGAGCCCCTTATGCCATCTCCTCAGTTCATCAAATCCTACTTTAGCTCCTTTACTGATGACATAATTTCACAACCCCTACAGAAGGGGGAAAAGAAGGATGAGGATAAAGACAAAGAGGGTGAGGCATCAGAGGTCAAAGGAAGGTAAGCAAAGGGCATTATTTTTGCTTTGTTTTTGTTGCTTTTAAAATGTAAGTTTTTTTTATTAGTATAATGCTAGCTACTAAGATCTGGGAAGGGTGCACCAGCTGTTTGTAAGTTTTTGCTTAAACTGGAATGTAAAGTCCACACTTGGGGCTTATTTTAAAATAAAATTTGTTCTTCAGCTGCACCTCATTTTCTGAAGACAGAACGAGGAAAGTCGGTCATAATGCCCAACCAAAAGCCTACAAATTGTTAAACTGTACAAGAGCCTGAAATGTGTGTGATCTGTACATGAATAAGTTCAAAATAAAAACTTGAAACTTAAAATTATTTTAATAGCTTACACATGAAAGAGAAAAGTGACATGAAGAAAAATTAAATCGTCCAGTAATTCTCATTTTATTTTAGGGATACAAACTAATTTGGCATGACATCAAAACTTAAATGAATGCAAAAGGCTGCAAGCAGAGAAGGATAAAGGAAGTGAGAACTGGTTCTTCATTATCAATCACAAACTCATTAATGTAATCTAATCTTGCTGTCAGCTTGTATACTACTATAATTCATGAGCTTAAGCTTTCGTAAATATTTAGTTGGAGCACTGAGTTGTGGTAACCTAAGGGTAGGTTCCGTTAGGAAGGGCTCATCCCTATGCCTTAATCCCTTCAGAGGGTCCCTCAGAAGCGATTAGAGCATAGGGAAGAGCTCTTCCGAATTAAGTGCAGTGTGTGACACCAAACAATCTCTCTGCTCTAAGATTCATGGTCTAAACTGCCCATCAGTTGTATTTTACAAATTAAAAAAAGTGGCCAGTTTTGAGCACTTCGGTTTAGAATGACACTTCATTATGGCGGCCATGATTTATTTATTTTTTCACTCCAGGGTGCCCTTTGGAGGGCGATTATATATGGAGCACACTGTAAGTTTATTGGTTCATCACAAAACTAACTGTGTACATTGTATCCCCTCACTATAGGTTATGCTTTAACTTGCACACTGCTGGTGCAGCTGTGTATAAATGTATACAATGTATAAAAAAGTACTTGAAAGATTTACTTGGTTGTTTATTTAAATTAGAATTAACTTACTAAAGTATTGAGCTACTCTTTCCTCAGCTCAGGCTACCTAAAGGCAAAGCAGTATATGGAGGAGGAGAACTATGATAAGATCATCAGTGAATGCACAAAGGAGATCGAGTCTGGAGGCAGATACTCAGCTGAAGCTCTTCTGCTGAGAGCCACGTTCTACCTGCTGATTGGCAACGCTACAGCAGCACAGCCTGATCTTGACCGTGTCATCAACATGGATGATTCCAGCGTCAAGGTAACAGGATTAGACTCAAGAAACATACTCATTCTGCAATTTTATCAGGCACTAAATTACAAATTAAACTTAATGTACTGTGTTTGCTGTTGTGTGGAATTACAAATACTTATTACTTGTCATAGTGACGTTGTCAGCCTACTTTTTTAGAATAAGTTTTGTGTAGCTTGTTTATGTCCTTTTTGGTGCTAATGAGTCTTTCTGATGTGTTTCAGTTGCGTGCGAATGCCCTCATTAAACGTGGAAGTATGTACATGCAGCAGCAGCAGCCCCAGCTCTCCACGCAGGACTTTAACATGGCCGCAGAGATCGATCTCCGTAATGCGGATGTCTATCACCACAGAGGACAGGTATGACAACTTGTTGGAACTTTAAAGCAAGCATTTGTGGAATGTTTGTGGCCTAATGTGCTCACTGCAAAGTTGTTTTTCATATTTTTTTTTGAGTTCAGAAATTTGATATGTATATACCCTGATGTTAGGAGCAGCATTTTGGTTAAAATGCACATTTGTGCTTTATGCTCTTTTTAATAGTGTATTATTTGATCATGTAAAAAAAAAGCTACGTATCAACATGTAATGGCAGCATGTTTTATCTTTATTTAACTCATCAAAATGAACCATATTTCATTTAAACTGTCTAAGTGTTCCGAACTGATTTAAGTCCAAATATAATGTAGTGTAAGTTAATGGCAAGTTAATTTGATTCAATTTACCATCAGCTTTTGTTACTAAAAAGTGCAGTTATCCGTATACGTTTCCGTGATGTCTAAAATTCAGAAGTCATTTTTATTTGTATAGCTTTTAGTACAATTGGTTTTATTAAAGCAAGTGGTTAATCGGTAATAAATAAATATATACAGTTTGTGTTACTTTTAGTCTGTTGGTCTTTAATGTAAATGTCACCTACTCATGCTAAATGTATATGACCAACTTCAGACTGATTAATCTGTTAAGTTAATGTAATTTTGAAAGAATTTTTTTTCATGAAATTGTAATATACAAGCAATCTACTTTAGTGCAAAATTGTATCAAGAATCATGCCTATCACCAAGAATTATAGGAAATATTCGATGTTCAGAGTGTTCGAGAGAGGGCAGCGAGCAGTTTATTTGCAAATGATGCAAACAACTTTGTTAATTAGAGACATTGTTTCAATATTTCAGTTGAAGATTCTGCTGGATCAGGTAGAGGAGGCTGTGGGAGATTTTGACGAGTGTATAAAACTTCGACCAGACTCTGCACTTGCCCAGGCACAGAAGTGCTTTGCACTTGTAAGTAGAGGGTACTATTTACAAATGAAAACCATTGTGCTGGCACTGTGTTGACTTTCAGAAAACTTATTATGAGGAATTCTCATTGTCTTTAATGCTTGTTTTTTTTTTTTTTTTTTTTTTTTTTTTTTTTTTTTTTTTTTTCTTCTTCTTGCAGTACCGACAGGCCTACACTGGAAACAACCCATCACAGGTTCAGAAAGCCATGGATGGTTTTGAGGATGTCATTAGGAGGTTTCCAAAGTGTGCTGAGGGTTATGCTCTGTATGCACAGGTACTGCTTATCTTTAGCCCATTTATATCTGTTTTTAAAGTAGAAGTGAAGCAGTCAAGTTTACAATATTTAGCAAATTGATTTCCACTTTAATGAAAATATAGTAAACAAACTAATTTTAATGAAACTATTTTGCAGAAAACTGCATGTTTTACTATAGTTTTTAGAGCTAGGGCACTGCCATCTTGAAATATCACAGTGTCTGATTATGTCACTGGGTTGGTTCCGTTCCCTCAGCTGAACGTATACAATGGAAGTATGGAGACTGCAAAGTTGTGGGTTTGGAGCTGGTGCAAATACAAGCATCAGTTGTGTGTCAAATATATACAAATATATTTATTCTATTTTTCTTTTTTTTTTTCTATGAATTACTGATTGTTTGATGCACTTTGGTCCACTCTCTGTATTACACTGCCTGTCTGGGTTTCAACAAGGTCCAATGCCGACGTTATGGGGAGGGGTATTTTTACTTTTTACTACTACAACCCTCACCTCTTTTCGTGTCCAAATCAAACTAAGATCAGTGCGGCTCAGTGCATGCTTACACTAAATGAAGGTGTAAGCATGATCTAAAATATTTTATAAAACGGATAAATATGGATCTTGATTCTGACTGGTTATGTCTTGCAACACCCCTTAGCTGTTATAAATTGACTGTAAATCACAAGATGCCTCTAAATGCAAGCAGAAATTGGGGTTATTGATGGCATATAACCATCTATGAAAAAATGTGCTTTATTATCGTTTACTTAAAATATTTAACTAAAGTGTATTGACTTTTTTTTTCTGTTTTTACTGTAGGCATTAACTGACCAGCAACAGTTTGGTAAGGCAGATGAAATGTATGATAAATGTATTGAGCTAGAACCTGACAACGCCACAACATACGTTCATAAAGGGTTAGTTCCATCATTTTAATGGATCTAAATATATAAAAAATAGTTTTAATTTGTCAAAGTGAAAAAAAAAAAACTAATCTGCTACATTTTATTTTTTATTTTTTGTAGTCTGTTGCAGCTTCAGTGGAAACAGGATCTGGAAATGGGTCTTGAACTCATTAGCAAAGCCATTGAAATTGACAATAAATGTGACTTTGCATATGAAACAATGGGAACCATTGAAGTCCAAAGGTTTGTGAAGGCATATGCTACAATTATTCCATCAAGTAATAATTTTCTGTGCTGTTCTTGTTTTGTTTTTAATTTGTTAGTATTTGATTATCAGGGATGGAACTTATATTTGGCCACTGATAATGATCAGGCGAAAATGGCATTTTCGAGTTTCCCTCAAAATAGATAAAGATATGAGACTAAAAAGAAAATACTATTGTGCCGCACAGTTCTAGTTGATTTTATTGCAGAGACTAAAGATAACATATAGATATTTAATATTAATATAGTAGTAGAAATATATACATTTTCTTAGTCCAAAAAATTATTTAATCTCATAATGCTTATAAAACATGTTGATGTAGATGGTTGCTCTAAGCAAGTATAAGATGCTTGCTCTTAAGCCGCAGTCACACCGGACTTTACTCCCCATAGACTTCCATTCATACGCACGCAAATGTGTCAGACCGGAAACGCAGGGTCATGCGTCGAGTTTCGCATTTCGCTGCGGTGCAAAGTTCAAGCTTGGTGAACTCTGACCTGCGAAATCACATCACTTGACTGTGTAAGACCAATCCAGGATCAAAACATGACCTCTCTGAACAGAAATTTAAAACATGGAGCAATCGCTCGCTTTTTTTAATGTCTAATCATCTTGTTTAATCCTGCCCCTTTTCGCAGCACCGTACAACAGAATTTCGCAAGCTCAAACTCTAGTGTGACTGCGGCTTTATCCACTTTTAACTGTAATATTTGGTATGTCGACCTTTTGCAGCAATTACAGCAGCACATGTAATGGCATAGGGTCAATAAACTTCTTGAGAACTTCTAATGTTCTCCCATACCCGACCATGATCTGGGCCGAATGCTGATTCTGGGCCAAAACCAAACATTCTGCATGCACTTGGCTAAAAACTGAAACCAAATGCTTTGTAATAATTAAATACTATTTTATTATATAATATAAAGTAATTTGTAAGACTTAATAATACATTTATCTCAAATTATACAAAAAAAAAAAAACACAAGCCAATAAAATAGCCACGTTTTATTGACTGGACTAGTCGAGAGGTGTCATTTTACCAGTGTTGCAAATACTGTTGCAAGCAGCAGGCACATGTACTATATAGAAATGTTATTTTGGTGTGTTAGTTGAGCAGTTTGTTTTTCCAGTGAGCATGTGTGGTTTATGTGTGTGAATGAGCAGAATATCCACAGAGAGGAATATTGAGCCGTTTTAAACTTTAATTGTGTCTCATGTTCGAGCTAGTTGACAGTGCACTCTTGCTCTTGTGCTTTGGTCAGTGCAACAAACTGTCCGTGCACAGCCTTTGAAATAAATGGCTTTCATAGCACATTGCTTTCCACATCCAGTGTGAAAGTTGCTGAGCACCTTGGCAGAGCATAGAAATTTTAAAACATAAAAACATATTTTGGCTGTTTTTATCTTTGGGTAGAAAACTGAAAATGCTTGTGTTTTTCATATTTTTATATTGGCATAATTTAAGTTATTGAGTTCAATTTATTTTTATGTTATTTAATCAAATAAGAAACAATTATTACAAAGCATTTTTGATTTTCAAACAAATGCATCCAGAGTTTTCAGTTGATTAGGATGTAAAGTTCCAAAATTGTGGAATTAGCTTCAGACAGAACTTCTGCATTTGGCTCTGTAAAATCAAACAATGATTTTCTTTTTCCCTACCCACAGAGGCAATCTGGACAAGGCTATAGACATGTTCAACAAGGCCATTAACTTGGCCAAATCAGAGATGGAGATGGCTCATCTGTATTCCCTCTGTGATGCTGCTTATGCCCAGACAGAGGTGGCCAAGAAGTATGGGCTCAAGCCTCCCACGCTATAACTCTTGCTTCCTTTCACCACTTTCAACTGCCGGGTCAGAATACAAATCCCATTACCCAAGTTTTTTTTTTTTAGTTTTTTTTTTTACTTCATTATAAAGATCATCGTTATCAGTGAAAAGGAAGTCGGAACGGGTTCTGCTACCACACACTTGCCAGTTTTTGATGAATGGAAGAAAATGATGGGGGAGCAGAAAAAGGTGATGAGAAAAATAAAGTTTGTAAAAAGACTGGTGGCTGCTCTGTTGGACATAAAATCATCAGACGCATAGTTTACATTCTCTTTCGTTGAGTATGGTTTAGACTATCTCACAACTTACAGACAGCTCTCACTTGTTCATGTTCAGCCCTTTCTGCCAATTGTGACAAATGTGAAACTTGATTTAATAATCTTTATTTAGTGGCATCTGTTAACGTCTTCAATCAGTAATTATTTTTCTGTCTTTTTTTCCCCACATCAAGGCACCAGATTTATTTAGTTAATTTTGCATATACCATCAGCAGGACTGCTTTACGGATTTGAGATTTGATTCTAAAATGTGCAAGTGTTTTGTCTTGTCACTGTCACATCCTAGCAATCATATTTGCATTTTTTGCAAATGCAAGATTAAAGTTTTAGTTGAGATGTTTATGTTGTAAATCGGTTAGTTCTTGATGTGTCGCTGTTGTTTTGACACTGTTTATAAGATGGGGTTATTTTTTGGGGTAATTTGGCCATGCAGTCATTCATTTCTGTTTTATTTTTTATCATTGAGCTTTGTTTTTCTTTTTTTTATATTCAGTGCAACTGTGGGATTTAAAATATACAATGCAAATTATAAAGTAATGTCAGACATATTCAACCTACTTTAAACAGAAAACTGTACAGTTGTTGTGTAAGATAATGTAGCTGAAGTAATTTAAAAGCCGCTCAGCCCTGTACAAGGATTTTGCTGTGAAATTGTTCTTGTCTCCAAACTGAAGCACTAAAATGTTAAGTGGTGAAAATTACAACAATTATCTGTAAGAAACATAATGTTGCAATTTTGTGCAAAAACATAAATGAACCTTGAAATGTTATGAATCACCAAAATGACATTCCTCCCCTTTATATCTTGCAAGCTGCACATATCTGATTTTATTTCTTTAGTTCCTCTGTGAAATAAAAAATATCATTGAGGCATGTTTCTGAAGAATGACTCCCTTTTTGGAAAAAAAAATTATGGAATTAATATTAATGTCATATTTGCATAGTTCTCCCTCCATACTCATTTTTTTATTATCATTTGTAAAGTCTTGACCGATTGAGGTATCTTTGTAGTGGCATGTTCTTAAAAACATACAGTACATGTGTGTTCTTATGTGAATAAGATGAAATCCTAAGTGGCTGTTTAAAAAAAATGCTTATTCCGTTTTCATTTAATTAATGAACGGTAGCTTTACTGATTTTAATAAAAAACACTAAAATATATTTTTTTTAATCAATGCAACCATGACTTCTTTCCCATATGAATATTCATTCATTCTAAATTAAAATTTTAAGTTTGTATGATGACAAAATGGCATTGCTGTCTGAATTACTTCAGATGTTTTACTATATTGTAGCTCAATTTTTTAAAAATCATTGTCGAATGAATGTTACACAGTACAGGGCTCTGCCTTTACCGTGACCAGAACTAGTTTACAATAGGATGGTGATCAGTTGCCTATGCATGTAAACATGGATCATTGAGTATTGCCTAATATGTAAAGGTTTACACATGCTTGCTTATTTTCTTTTTCCAGCCTGATAAGTTAGTAGCAGTGGTACAGACCGGTTTTGAGGGAACAAGTCATTCCAGCCTGATGCATGTTTAAAAATCACAAATGATAAATAAAGTATTGAGTTCAAATAAACTGTGCATTGCAAGCTAATTGGCACCATCTAAAGGTTAAATGGATTTGTTGTGCTTAATCTATTGAAAGTACCTGTGCAAAATTTACACCTCCTAAAAATAATAATTAAAAAAAAAAAAGCAAAAGGGGAAAATGTGATGTCAGTGAAGTATTCCTGTGTAATAATAATGTATGATGACGTCAAATAAAGAAGCAGTTGTCTACCAATGTTCATAAAGTTAGCTTGGTTTTGTGTTTTATTTCTAATTTTTTAATTAGAAAATTTACTAATTTCTTAGTAAGTTTTCTTCATAAGTAAATGCATGGCCATCACACACTCCGCGCCAGCAGATCAAATCAGATTTTTAAGCTTAACGTTTATGAATTGATGTTTTTACTAATTTTATGTACTGAATGAAACCTTTTTCCTTGCAAAGGCTGCATTTACCTTCCCAAAACACAATTAAAAGCATAATTGTGAAATATTTAAATTTATTTTAAAATGAATTTAAACTGTTATTTTAAATGTTATTATATAAATTGTCATAACTATCGATAATAATTGAACAAAATATGAACGTGTAACATTTGTGCAGTTTTTCATTGTTTATTTGATTGATATCTAATTTATTTTTTCAATACGGTCGTTCACACTGTCTTGTTGAGTATACATAAGAACAAAAACCTATAGTCAAATGGAGGAGTTTATAAAATAGAATTGTTCATTCTTATACATGTAGAATCTATCCGCATTTTTTTTTTGCCGCTGTGTAATGTAATGTGTGCTGTTGGTAGAAATTCAATTTTATGAATAAGTACATTTACATAGCCTTTTCTAGCCGTACACCCAAGGTGTTTTACAGTCATGTCAGAGGTTCTACTAGATGTAGGTTTGCAAAGAAGTCTGATTCAATTCTGAAATAAGATAAAAGTATAGTTATTTGAACTACATTTGAACTGGTTCAATGAGCTGAACTTCCTGAAAAGAACCGGTTTGCAGAAATTGATCTTAGCTTGGATCACTAGGCAGGGCCTGATATAACAATACATAAAATCATTAAATATAACCTAAAAAATGGACAACAAATAAACGAAATGTTGAAACAACCTATAAATTGACAATATACGATACAATTCTTTTACACAAAAATCTTTGTTCTCACACAATTTGGACAACAGATTATAGGCTATTACAAAATATGTACATAATATAAACTATATTTGCACAGCAAATGCATCATGTGGATAAAAAGCTAATAAAAATGTATTCCAAGTCACTTCAATAGCCAGTGAACTGATGATATAAAGAGAGAATTGATTGAACGAGGTGTGTGTCATGTCAACAAGCGGCTCCCTAAAGACGCGTCCTGTGTCGCGTAGACCAGCGTCAAGTGCGTGCGTGCAGTCTAGCGACAGGACGTTGGTATTTACGACACATTTTGACGTGGACGTCACCACAGCAATGGCGGATGCTGTAGGGGAAGTGCTTGAAGGCAGCTGGTAAGAAAAAACAACTGATCATTTTGTTTGCGGTAACATTAGAAAGATTCGCTGTTTTCACGTTGATATTATCGTTTGGAGGTTTAAGCAAGGATATTGTTGTTCTGACTCTTTCGCGACAGCCGTTGTAGCGGCAGGGAGACAGCGATGCTGTGCTAAGCAGCTAGTCTGGCTAGTCGAAGCAGCCAGTGTATTGTTTGGAAACTCCAGCTGTTCCTCAGACCTTCTTAATTGTTTGACATTCGGTTTTGCTTTTAAAAAATATTTGATCAATTTCCTTATAAGCGATTCAATGTGTCATTGTGTTTTTATAAAGCTCAATATTGTTGGATTTGTTAAAAATCATTTGCTAGCGTATGACACTGACTATAGCTATCAGCAGATTTCCTCTAAGTTACATAACATATAGTATAAATGTATTTAATGTTAAGTTTTAATTGTATAATAGCGTTATAAAATATACAGTTCTATTCACATTTCTTTCAATAACGCTTTTCATGGTACATATTATGTCAAAGCAGCTTTACTGAATG
Organism: Danio kyathit; assembly: GCA_903798195.1. Lineage (NCBI taxonomy): Eukaryota > Metazoa > Chordata > Actinopteri > Cypriniformes > Danionidae > Danio > Danio kyathit. The sequence goes on along the minus strand of LR812524.1, from coordinate 36,097,780 downwards.
AAAGCATATTTCCACTTTACAATGAAGACTTAAGGGGTTATCAGGTTATCACTTATTTTGTCAAAGTAATGTCCACATTCACTGTTCTGTGATAATACAGCCGTGCAAGGACCACATTCAAGCAAGATGAACATGATAAAAATGATGATTACATTATATATTGATGCTTAAAATGAAAAGTTTCATACCATGATTAATAGTTGGCATCATGATGTCCTCACAGGAGCTGACACATTTCCACAGGTGTTGGTTCATCTAAAGTCTTTGGAAGAGGCTGAATACATATGGGTACTCAGAATGGGTGTCCCGAGGTAGCCACAGGAAACAAACAGAAAAGTATAGCTTAGCAGTTGTTCACAACATTTCAAGCAATTATAAACATTTATTTCCTAATAAACATGGATGCAGTAAAAAAAAAAAGAGTTATGAAATATATTATTAATCTAGCATCTTAATGTTGATTTATTCTTTGATAAAGACTGTGACCAAACATTTTCTGGAAAGACATTCCTAAATGCCGGAGCTTAATGTCAAAACATTCTACCTCCTTTGGTGGACTTTGCTGTCCTAAGTACCATTAGAACTCCTGAGTTTTCTGACTTTGAGAAAAAGTGCGTGATGGTAGATGGATTATAGAGTGACAAAAGACAAAATAGAAGGTTATAAAAGAAGGTTAGTTCACTCAAATGAAAAAAAAAAACATCATGTTCTATACTCGCATAGAGGAGAAGAAACTGTTAAATAAAGTTGCTATTTTTGTTTTATGTGTGTACAATCATATTTGTGTACCAACTAAAGGCATATGATCTGTTTTGAGGAAGTATTTTGGTGTTTTTGTGGACTTTAAATGAGCAGGAAATGTTGATATGTCTGATGGGTCAATAACAACATGAGGGTGAGCAATTAATAACATATTTAAAATTTTTGGGTAACTAACCCTTTAATCAAATAGGAGCTAAACCATTTAAAGTTTTGTAGGCAAGTAGTAGTAACTTGTAATCAATACTAAATAATGGATAGCCAGAGTAGTGAAGATAGTTGTATGTACACTGCACTATGGCTAACTTTGTGTGATTTCCGTGCAGCTGTGTAGGACATCTGTCTTAGCTATGGTGGTTATCTAAAATGTTGTGATCCTCTAACTAATTAAACTGGAATATTTTTTTGATATATAATAATGAAGTTAAGTTTAATTAGCCTTTACAGACTTTGTGATATTTGAAGTTATAATCACACAGTGGACAGTTTCATTATCAGCTGAAATAAAAATAAATAGATAAAAATAAATAAAATAATCTTTTTGTGGGGTGATTTTATTATTATTGTTATTATTATTATTATTATTATTATTATTATTATTTATTTATTTTATTTATTTTTTTACATGAGAATTGCTACTTTGAGTTTTCCAGCCTTGTGGAGTACAAATTAACACTGAGCAGCATCTAATTTATCTCCCCAGTTTAAAATGCTTGAGGAATTTAGGAGTGTTTTCTTATGACAGCAGAACTATGCTGACATATTATTGACGTCAATTTTTTTTTTCCTGTTTTATGTTTGTTTTATCATATAACTAAGTACAGGGTTGCCAGATCAAATTAAGGATATCTAAATAGTTTATTAATATTTTTGTTAATTTGCTCTTTCACTGGACATCAATATGTTCTGGGTTTCTTGTTTAATGTTCTTCAGTATAATATTTTTAGCTGTACTGGTACTTAGATCGTCAAAAATATATCTAAAACAAAACCAATACCTCAGTTCCTAACTATACATTGAAGGTTTATGTCCATGTATGAGAAATTACAAAAAAAATAAATAAATAGATATTTCGTAGCCTTGACAAATGGTTCTGTGTTTGTATTCAGGTGGAAACTCACAGATGAGCTGAAATTGTTTACAACAAAGAGGTGGACATGCATGTTTTATTGTCAAAATTGAATTAAAAAAAATTAAGCTAAAGTTCTTTAATGTGCTTATAAAAAAAAAAGTAAATCAGTACATTTTTTTTGAATGACATGAGAGTGAGTAAATTAATAGCAACAAATCATTTGATCTCTAACATTCAGAAACGCACATTAATTACATTTCAATGTCAGTAGTGGGATCAAGCAAATTAAAGAGCAGATAACAAAATGATCAGAACAGCTAGCGTAATTTATTAGTAACACATTTTTTAGGTTATAAAAATTTATATTTGTTTGTCAGCATCAGTACCAACTGACTCTGTGTGTGTGTGCTTGGTAAGAAGCAAGAAATCCAGGATATTCCATTGCAGTTGCTGAATAAACCCCAGGTTTAACTGCTTTCATTGATTCATGAACAAATACATTTTTCTTGAAGATTCATGAACATGACTAATAAACATGTATAGAATCATCCCACAGAAGGATTTATTTTAAACGCTTGGTTGTAATTACGAAGAGCCATTTAAAGTTACAAAGAGGCTTTGCAAACCGCTGTCATAGCATGATTATCTTCTATTTCAGAAGTTCTCAAACTCTGTCCTGGAGGGCTGATGTCTTGCAGATTTTAGCTCCAACTTAACTCAACGCAGCTACCTGGAAGCTTAGTATTACTAGTTAGAGCTTGGTTGGTCAGTTCAGGTGTGTCAAATTGGGTTTGAAGCTAAACTCGGCAGGACACCAGTCCTCCACTGGAGACAATTAAATCATCTCTAAAAATGAATTTGGTATTGTGTAGCTTGAATGTAGATTCTGTTTTGAATACTGCTATGTGTAATTCTGTCTTGAAAATTTACTTTTGATTACAGAACCTGCTTTACTGACATAATGTACATGAAAATTGCAGATGGCTGATAAACTTCACGATGCTGAGCCGCCCCACATTTATATTGATATATAACTTATTATTTGCATGTCATCTTAATAGCGATAACGGTCTTTTCATGAGCTGTGTTATATTTTACTTATAGCTGCCGCTTGAACGGCTGACAGCATCGTGAGGATTAAATGCATCGTGAGGATTATACAGCACCTCTCGCGCTTAAAATGTGTAAAGGATTGGGGGTGCGGTGCGGCGGCTGTTCAGACTGACACTGACACACGGACTCATGGTGTTAATTTGTTTTTTTTAATGACAGCAGTAAAAAAACTGAACAATTATTTGAACTGTATAATCATACAAGATAAAAAAAAATATACATTTATTTCATATCTTTTTATCCATAAAGTGTGCAGCTTTTGTCACTGCAGTGTATCTTTATGGGCTTCTGGAAGAACATTTCAAGTACACCAGTACACTGATATTAGTCTACTTACTAAATACTTTTATACTTTACTTAAGTATACTTCTTTTCCTAAGGTTGTATTTACTGACTTACTAAGATCAGTCTTGTACAGCCAGGGGGAGTATTGCTCTGACAGCCAAGTTGGGTCAAAGCTAGGGATGCTCCGATCAGGATTTTTGCAGCCGATACGGAGTACCAATTCCTTGCCATGGTGATCGGCTGATACAGAGTACCAATTCCTTGCCATGGTGATCGGCTGATACAGAGTACCAATTCCTTGCCATGGTGATTGGCTGATACAGAGTACCAATTCCTTGCCATGGTGATCGGCTGATACCATAGACTGTAAAAGATATGGACGTAGTATCCGTGACGTCACCCATAGGTTTATGAAGAACCCAAAAGAAGCTACCAGAAGGCGTGGCCGATCGTCGCCATTTTGTTCGCGCGTCATCGCACCAACCCCGGGCCATACAAGGGCAAAGAGGCAGAGCGTAAGCGGAGCTACAGACTCATTCTGGCATTCTGCTTAGACGGGCTTTCCTATGAGAGAAACGCTTAATACTTCATCACCTGCGACTCGTTTGTGTTCTGACCACATGTGCTTGGTTGTACACTTTATCAATAAAGTGTTTAGACTTTTAAAAACACTGTTTCATAAGCATCGTCATAAGCGCAATGCTTAGTGACTCAATGCATTACACATTGAGCCACTAAGCATTGTGCTTATGACGTTTTTCAACAGGAGGAAAGTGCGAATTACTTCCAAAAACTTCAGATATAGTCTGTGTTAGTAAATGCAAGGCTAATTATGAAGTCCATGCAGAACACTGTATGACAAAGCTTAAGATGACTGTTCTAGAGCCTACAGCTAATAATCTGTCAGATTTTGGAGTGCATTATAGCTCTAAAGAACATTATAAATGATAAATGATCTTAAATAAAACAAATACATTCATAGAGATGGTATATAATTTCACTCACCTGGCAAAGGAAGGCCACGTGAATGGCTTGTGACCACAATTAAGTGCACACAGCATGCCATATCATCTGATAATTGTAGGAAATAATTGCAAAAGGCAGCTGACTGTGTAAAGTCACATAAAACATTACAAAAATACGATGAATATGCCGAGATCAGCGGCTAATCAACCGTAATCAGCTGAGGTGAAGTGACGGCGGGCAGCGAGACCTAGCTGTCACTCAAGTGGCCACGCCCTTAATTATGCAAATTTAATATAACCTAATATAAAGGAAACGGATGAGTTATAAAAAAATTCACCCCCTCACAGTTGTCACGAAGGTTAATATTAGCTATATGAACCAAAATCGTTCTTTGTACCAGGCTGTAAACACCTTTTTTTATGCTGTAAAGTTGGCCATTCTAGCAGTGGGCTCAATAGAAATTTGCTCTATTATGGAGCCAGGACTAGCGGAATTTCGATGAATTGCAGTTTCAGTTACTTCCGTATTGGCTTCCCGAGGGAGAGCGGGAGGTTGCCGCTTGGCTGATACAGAGTACCAATTCCTTGCCATGGTGACCGGCTGATACAGAGTACTGATGCTTCAAGCTTTATTATGCACTAAGCACATTTTCCCTCTAAGAATGAACCTTAAAAGAAGATCTAGCCTTACATAAGAGAATAAATTAAGGATCCTGCATATAATCCCTTAAACACGTCTCTTATAACCATCTTATAACCATTTAGGAAGCAGCTTTACAGAAAATAATTCATCTATTCATTTGACTTCGGCTTAGTCTCTTATTTATCATGGTCGCCACAGCGGAATGAACCGCCGTCATATAACACAGATATAAAAATTATTAAATAAAAATTATAAGTAATGCAATTTGGAAACATTGCAAATGATGAAAGAAGAATTCAACATGTCTCAATCAAGAAAAAGTTTGGAGAGCCTATTTGATGCATAAGAAGTTAAAATGCAACCCTATACATCTAATACTTCTTTACTAAAAGGAAATAGGCCTATAAACTGTTTATTGCAATAAGTGTATTACAAGAAGATAAATATTAAATATTCATGTTAAAAAAAAAGTTTTATTTATCTACTAATTCCAGCCAGCTTTTAGTGAACTTGTGCCCCAGTGGTAGTATTAAAAGGATTATTTCAAAGTTGCCATAGTCTACTTTTTCCCAGTACAAATTCAAAGTGCAGAAATGGTTCACTAACATTGGATGTAAATTTGATTAAAACTAAAAACCCAGGTAAAAAAAAAAAACTGTGTACTCCAAAAGGGTTATATCACCATCCGAAGGGCATTTGGTAGTGAAAACAATGATGGCTGCCTTATTAAAGTGTTATTCCAAAACAAAGTGCTCAAAACTGGCCTTTTCCATTGTAGGACTTTTGAAGGGTACACGGTACACACACACAAATCCTTCTCTGGCCCCAATAATCTTTTGGGCAGGAAAGTTGTTTGGCGTTAAACATCATGTTCCATTCAGAATGGCTCATCTCTATGCCTTTATTCTCTATGAGCCCTTCTAAATGGAATGCACTGAAAGTGTTAACAAGTTACAAACATGGTTGACACGCAAGACAGATAAGTAGTGAGGCTTGGGTAAAGAGGTTGAATGATAATGATATTATTGTTTATTTAACCAGAAGAAAAAAAAATGTATTTAATGTTTTCAACATCATGTTTCATCTGCAATAACATCAAACTTTTATAAAGACATGAAAAAGCAGAATGCTTTTTTTTCCACAAAAAGAGTATAGTTTTTGAATCTAGTATAAGTTGACGAATGGGGAACACCAATCGAAATCATCCAGATGCACCTAAAGAGCCTTTGTGTTCTCGTCCTCTTTTGCTGAATATTGATCTTCCTGTTTTTACAGACAATGACTAGGATGGTAAATGACCCCATAGGAGAGATAAATTGAGAAAAGTATGCATGATAGTGGTCTCGGATGTTGAAGTCCATTAATAATCACAGATATTCTTGAGCTTCACGTTTAATTCCTGTTGCACCTAAAAAAGAATGTATAAGCTCTAAAGCCTTCAAACTCATTAAGGAATTCACCCAAAATGTATAAATGCAGCAACTTGCATTTTCTTACCCCAGTTTGGAATCTCTGGTATGTAGTGTTGTTAGACAGCTTTCATCATGTCATTGTGGAAGCCATACTTTCTAAGCACCTTTCTTGGTAGTACAAGTACACCTTTACAGTGTTTACATATGAGAAAAGTCATGTATTACTGCTGTAATACATGCTCGTTAAATAAATAATTGCCTGGTGTTTTACCAACAGCTGCCGAGGTTCTGGCATAGTTGTTTTGTGTAGTAGCATGTGTATGAGCATTTCCTTCAGTTTTTTTCCTCTTCATGGCTTTATATCATATGGTAAAGTGGCCTCAGATGATATCCGAGGATGTTATTGTTTTGTGCAATTCAATTGTGATGGTTTTAATTCCATATCTTTACAGGCAGTGCAGAATTATCAGGCAAATGAGTATTTTGACCACATCATCCTCTTTATGCATGTTGTTTTACTCCAAGCACATAGGCTCGAAAGCCTACTACCAATTAAGCATATTAGGTGATGTGCATCTCTGTAATGAGAAGGGGTGTGGTCTAATGACATCAACACCCTATATCAGGTGTGCATAATTATTAGGCAACTTCCTTTCCTTTGGCAAAATGGGTCAAAAGAAGGACTTGACAGGCTCCGAAAAGTAAAAAATAGTGAGATATCTTGCAGAGGGATGCAGCACTCTTAAAATTGGCAAGCTTCTGAAGCGTGATCATCGAACAATCAAGCGTTTCATTCAAAATAGTCAACAGGTTCGCAAACGTGTGAAAAAACCAAACCAAAAACCAAGGCGCAAAATAACTGCCCATGAACTGAGAAAAGTCAAGTGTGCAGCTGCCAAGATGCCACCAGTTTTGCCATATTTCAGAGCTGCAACATCACTGGAGTGCCCAAAAGCACAAGGTGTGCAATACTCAGAGACATGGCCAAAGTAAGAAAGGCTGAAAAAGGACCACCACTGAACAAGACACACAAGCTGAAACGTCAAGACTGGGCCAAGAAATATCTCAAGACTGATTTTTCTAAGGTTTTATGGACTGATGAAATGAGAGTGTGTCTTGATGGGCCTGTGGCTGGATCGGTAAAGGGCAGAGAGCTCCAGTCCGACTCAGACGCCAGCAAGGTGGAGGTGGAGTACTGGTTTGGGCTGGTATCATCAAAGATGAGCTTGTGGGGCCTTTTCAGGTTGAGGATGGAGTCAAGCTCAACTCCCAGTCCTACTGCCAGTTTCTGGAAGACACCTTCAAGCAGTGGTACAGGAAGAAGTCTGCATCCTTCAAGAAAACATGATTTTTCATGCAGGACAATGCTCCATCACACGCGCCCAAGTACTCCACAGCGTGGCTGGCAAGAAAGGGTCTAAAAGAAGAAAAGCAATTGACATGGCATCCTTGTTCACCTGATCTGAACCCCATAGAGAACCTGTGGTCCATCATCAAATGTGAGATTTACAAGGAGGGAAAACAGTACACCTCTCTGAACAGTGTCTGGGAGGCTGTGGTTGCTGCTGCACGCAATGTTGATGGTGAACAGATCAAAACACTGACAGAATCCATGGATGGCAGGCTTTTGAGTGTCCTTGCAAAGAAAGGTGGCTATATTGGTCACTGATTTGTTTTTGTTTTGTTTTTGAATGTCAGAAATGTATGATTGTGATAAATGTATAAGTGTTATATTGGTTTCACTGGTGAAAATAAATAATTGAAATGGGTATATATTTGTTTTTTGTTAAGTTGCCTAATAATTATGCACAGTAATAGTCACCTGCACACACAGATATCCTCCTAAAATAGCTAAAACTAAAAACAAACTAAAAACTACTTCCAAAAATATTCAGCTTTGATATTAATGAGTTTTTTGGGTTCATTGAGAACATGGTTGTTGTTCAATAATAATATTAATCCTCGAAAATACAACTTGCCTAATAATTCTGCACTCCCTGTATGCTAATGTGTAGATTTTTTATTAGCTTTGAGACAAACCCTTGGGTAAAATTGGGTTCTGAGAAGCAATGGTGAGAGACTGATCGTCTTTTGACAATATTAAACTTGACAGAAGGCTCTTCTGTCGTTGAGTTTACAATAATATTAGTTGTGAATATTAGTACAAATAGCAGTTGTATACAACACAATTATATTACCATATTAGTAGTTTTGTACATGCCATATTTGTAATTTCTGCTCAACGAATTGCTCATAAATAATTCATGATTTTTCACACTAGATGTTTTTGCCTAAGCAATGTTTTTTTGTCTAGTTGTTTCTATTTAAAAAATGCATCAAATCAACAGTTTATTATCATTTAAAATTGTATTCTTAATATTTTGTAATGTTTTTAGCATCTCTGACAACCAGTATAAATGAGGATCAGTCTACAAGTTGTTTAAAGAACCCCTATTAAACATTAAAAATGGTCATATTTTGGTTGTAAGGGTCTCCAACAACAGGCTGATATGCATGCAATGTCAAAAAACACTTTCATGGTCTTGTAATATACATTTATTTTTACCTAATTATCCCAGCGACTCCCATATGAATCGTTCAGCGATTAATTCGTTCCCAAACCCCTCCTTAGCGCGAAGCTAATCTGCGCCGATTGGACAGATAAGAGCCTGTTGTGATTGGTCGACAGCGTTCAGCGCAGCCTAGCACGGCTTATCAACAATATTGAATTAGTCATAGTGTATGTGTGAGCATACCTGCCAACACTTCTGTTTGTCCCGGAGTCTCCCGTATTTCAGACCCATCTCCAGCCATTTTGTCATTTATCCCCAGAAAACTCCCATAATTTCAACCCCCCCTATAGTATCTATTACAATACATGCATAGAATATACAGTATACAGTACCTGTGTGTATGCCATACATTTATGTTTTTCAAAGTTAGTATGTGGTTATTAACAAACTTGTTTTGTAGTCTTCATTATTAAGACTTTATTTGCAGGGATGCATGTAACGTGTGCACATATGCGTGACAGAATTTTAAAATGCTCTGGGTAAACAAGTTCAGTCTTATTGCATGTCAGCATGCAGGGTGAGCACAAAATACATTTTGTGGGCTTTGACTTTTTTTTTAGATAAAAATATTAAGAGAATCTAAAATTTGAGCTGGAGATCCTTTTGTTGGATAAACACCCGTTTGTGTTTTCTTTAGGAATCAGGATCTGGCTGATGCTCTTGACTCTGCAGTATGTGATCTGAACAGTGACCAGGATGGTGTCATCCAGGTTCGAGACCTTTCCCCACCACAGCGGGCCAAATTATGGATGGTAAGTTAAAATTTATCCCAAGTGTATGTGTCGGATAGGGGTGGAAGTCTTACCTCTTTACAATTTTTGAGGTCATAACTCGTATATGATTCAATAAAAAAAAAAGTCTCTTTGTTAAAATTTTTTCTTATTCCGGTTTCTCCGATAAAATTTCCAGTTCAAGATATGTCTAGATTTCATTTTTTTGTTTGTTTTTTAATTGACAAACAATTGCTGGATAAGTTGGCAGTTAAATTTGCTGTGGCGACCCCAGATTAATAAAGGGACTAAGTCAAAAAGAAAATCAATAAATGAATGATAGATCTTCAATAAAGAAATCTCACTGCAATATAACTATTAAAAGTGTTCTGTTTTCTTGCAGCTTAGTAAACTCATCAATCATTATGATGCAAATGTCATTTAAGCTTACTGCAACCATAAAACGTATGACAGCATTGATGTAGTAAAAACTAAACTACTATAACTATACTAAAACTACTATATTTCTTAATGCATGAAAAATAATAATAAGAAAATTAAATGCACCTTTTTGTTCAGCATATTTAAACTAAACTAAATTGAATGAGCTGTTAGAGTTACAGAGAAAATTGACTCTGAGTGTATATGTATATGGATTTTGTATGTAGATAATTTTTTTTAAATGTGTATAAGATCATTCAAATAAATTTTGTATTCCGAGTACAAAATGGCTTGACTGATCAGTCTGTGTTGCATCATGTGAAAATCTGTGTGCATTATGAAAAAGCTTTGCAAAGACTGACCATGCTTTGTGCTGATTAATAAGTGTTTATGTATATGGCAAAAAAGAGAGATCTTATTGCTTTTTAAAAGGGTTTCCTGCAGTCAGTGGTTCCCAAAGGGCTTTAGAGAGCCTCTCAATTGATCAGATGGCCATTAATGAAACCGTAAACCGACTTGAGTGCTGAACCTTTAAAAAGTACACCCCATGAGGGGGGAATGAAGCTTATATGATCACTTAGTAAGCTATAGGAGCATTTATAATCTTTTTTTTTTTTCTCTGTATTCTCTTTCTCATACTTTAGTTTTTGTTTCTGGCATTGATGTTGATGGTGTTTATGTGCGTTACAGATTGCTCTGAATGTGTCTGGTAAAGGTGATAGTCTGTCCTCATGGGATGGGGTTTTGGACCTACCAGAACAGACGCTCATTCACAGCCGCAGTCAGCAGCTCATTGGTGAATAACCTTTGCACACCTCACCTCATTTCATTTTCATTGTGTCATTTGTGTAGTGTTGCACTACTACACATTAACAGAATTGAGGTTCTATAAATGTGAAGTCAGGCACTCTACGTTATTGGCCTACTTGTTATTGAAAACCCAATATGTATTTTTTTTTTTTTTACACAAATTTACCTCTTGGCAAGTTTTTTTTTTTTTTTTGTACCTTTGTAGTTTTAAGATGCTTTTAATTTAGTATTTTTTAAATCAGGCATTCTTTGTTAAATATTTTCTTAATGTATTTCTGAAGCTTATTGCCTTTTGAAAATTTGCATTCAAGGTTTTACAAATATTTGGAATTGGCATATTATAGATTTTGTTGTGAGTTATTTGTCTTATAGACCCTGGTTATACCTGATGGTAAAATCAATTTCATCAATCAGTTTGGATTTAACAAGTTGTTTTTTTAGGTAAGTTCTTAAGAACACTTTATTTTTGTCCAAAAGGGAACTGAGAAATCAAAATTCTTGATTTAATTAAAGCAATTTATTTTTGACATTTTAAACTATTAAACCATCCTGTAGATTTCAGAGTTTAAAAGCATTCTTGTTTGTCTAACATTAGCTGAAATTAAAACCAAAATGGCTGCTGTATTATGCGCTTTCTTATGGAGTAGTGTGACTAAACTCGACCTCCACAGAAGATCAACACCTACTTCTACAATACATCACTGTCTTTTTAGTCAAGTTGACATGTTAACAAGTCATAATAAATTTTATTCTTTAGATTATTTTTGCCTCGAACAGTGTGCTATGAAATGATAAATCAAAAAGTGAGATTTATTTTTCCATATAGATGAGCTGGGCATACCAGTGGAAGAAGGACGGGACCTGGTATCAGATGTGGAGTCAGTGATCACCTTCTACTGCAAATCCAGAAATGTTACATTCACTCCAGATCTCAGTTGGCCACATATCCTCAAACCACTCCTGGGCTTACAGCTGTCCCGCAAAGACCTCTACAACTGCTTCTACGCCATCATGAATAAATATGTCCCAAGGTAGGGAGGTTCATATATCTGTTTGAAAATGTTGTGCTTTTAAAAGATAAAAAAAAAAAAAAAGATTAATAATTTATTAGGTTTTTAACTTTTCCCAAAACAATAGAAATATTTCCACGTAAATATGTTTGTTGTCCAAAATAGTCAAACTTAATATTGTGTGAAATTACAAATGTTGTTGATGTTGTAAATAATCATAATATATAAGTTTCTTTGATGTACAGTAGCTGAAATAATTATATTGCCATTTGCAGAGACTGCATTGTAAAGGGGCGGCCTTTTCACCTGTTTCGTCTCCTGCTTCAGTACCACGAGCCAGAATTCTGCTCCTTCCTGGACACAAAAAAGATCACTCCTGATTCCTATGCCATAAACTGGGTTAGTCTTAATGAAGTCTAAAATATTTGATCAACATTACATTTGTTCTAGTACAAAGGTGTTAATCGTGCACTTATGCCTGTTACACATATACTCTGTCTGCAGTGTCTGTACGGTCCAGATGCATGTGGTCAGTGTGGAAGCAGGAATTGGCTGTTGTGCTTTTACACGGCACACGTTTGCAGTGCGCTTACTTTCACACATTTAATCTGTTTTTTAATGTAAAAAACAAACATTCAAGTACGTGCAAACATTGCACTTCCCATGCCTTTTTGTTGGCGTTTACATGTTTGTACAAAACAATCTGCCAGTCATAAGGAATTTTGTGTTTTTCCACCAGTTTTCTGTATCTGGCACTGTAAAAGTCTCAAACGATCACTGCAGTGCTGCAGATGCACCTTAACTGGAACACGCTGCCGGACTGCAACTGCATGTGGTGAAAGCTGTAACTTGTTAACATGGCCAAATTTGCCCACTGGCCTCTGTCGATCATGGCCTCTTAACCATTCCCATATTGTAAGTGGCTTTATCACATTGTCACCTCTCCACCAATAAGCCTGTTGTGTGGTGGTGCAAAAATGGCTGCCATCGCGTCATCCAGGTAGATGCTGCACACTGTTTGTGGATTAAGAGATTCCCCCCAACATCTGTAAAGCACTTTGAGTACCCAGAAAAGCTCTATATGAATGTAAGGAATTATTGTTATTATTATTAACATGGCCATGGAAAAAAAAGACCACAAACACACTGCAGATGGAGTATGTGTGAAACAGGCATTTGATGGACAACAACCTGCTTAGTTTAGTTAAGTTTCAGCTTACCACAGCACACCTTTCTGGTAGTTTCAGGTTATTCCTAAGAACTTGGTTAGCAGGACAGTGGCTCTCCAGGAACTCAGTTGGACACCACTGGCTTATTATATACATTTTAACATCTTATATTCCTTAATCTAAATATAATGTGGATCAAATCTGAACAGTTTCATGGTCATATTCATAAAATGAATCAAATATACATTAATTTCAGCGATGTGCTGAAGAATGTACTTTTTTTTTTTTTTTTTTTTCTTTTGCAGCTGGGGAGTCTTTTTTCGAGCCACTGTTTACCTGAAGTCACACAGGCCTTGTGGGATGTTTATCTCCAGCAGGCCGACCCTTTTCTCATCTTCTTCCTTATGCTCATCATCCTAGTCAATGCCAAGTATGTGTGCCGTTCAGATTCAGTGAACTCTATTGTTACATTAACATTTTTGTGCTTTATGAGATCAAATACATTTGTTGTTGTTTTTTAATTTCTAGAGATAACATCCTTATCCAAGAAGGAGACAACAAAGAGGAGATAATCAGTAAATTCAGCATATTATTTAATTAAAAAATGCTATATTTTATGAAAGTTTGGGAACCACTTGAAAATGAGAACAATAAAAAAAAAAATAATAAGACCGCTCATTAAAAGTGCACGTTATTTATTAGTAATTTCCTGAGTAAGGTGTTTTACATCAAGAATTTTACATATAGTTTACAAGACAAAAACGTATGTGACATTATTAAAATAACCCTGTGCAAAAGTTTGAAAACCCTTGGTTCTTAATAATACTTTATTGACAGTTTTTCTTTTTTGCTTGTATGAGGGTTGTTCATGAGTCCTTTGTTTGTTCTGAACAGTTAAACTGCCTGCTGTTCATCAGAAAAATACTCCATATCCTGCACATTCTTCAGATTTCCAGCAATGACTCACTGACTCTCCAGAATGAAACATGAAGGGAGCCAGGGAGTGAAAACTTTTTGAATTTAAAAGTAAATTGTACATAATTTATTCTCATGAAAACATACAAGTATTTTCTGTGGCTTTATAAACGTATAGAAAAAGATATTTCAACAAAATAAGAAATATTTGGATGATATCGTGTTTAAAAGATGCTTCCTTCTGGAGCATTGAGCATTTGAACCTTTTTAAGTGAAGTTTATTTATAAACTAATTTTGTGTGTATTACATGCTTAAGATTGACCACGGCTGTTCCCGCATTAGCTAACACATGATTTACCACTCAGATGAATCATATCACACTATAAATGACCTTAGTTGTCTTCATCTTGAAGAACTACCCCTTCTCCTCTTCCCTTTTCCTAGATAAGGTGGCACGGCAGCTCATTGGTTAGCACTGTTTCCTCACAGCAAGAACGTCACTGGTTCAAGTCCTTACTAGGCCAGTTGACATTTCTGTGCAGAGTTTACATATTCTCCCTGTGCTCGTGTGGGTTTTACTCCAGTTCCTCTGTTTGCTACTACAGTCCAAAGGCATGCGACATAAATGAATTGACTAAACCAAACTGGCCCTATAGATGAGCTCATAGTCCGGCTTCTACCATGCCTTTCAGTCAGCAGTCATCTCTCCATAGCAATCCCTATAATTTGTTATAGGACCTAACTCAGGGATGTCCAACTCAATTCCTGGAGGGCCGCAGCCCTGGACAGTTTAGTTCCAACCCTAATTAAACACACCTGTTCAAACTAATTGAGTCCTTCAGGCTTGTTTGAAACAGGGTTGTAACTTGACTGTGCAGGGCTGCGGCCCTTCAGGAATTGAGCTTGACATCCCTGACCTAACTAAACCAGGGGAGTTCTTGAGACCTACCTGAGCTCAACTCCCCTCTCGCCCTTCAAATGGGAGGGAGCCCCAAGCTCAAGGATCTTCTGAGCTCAGGGTTCTCTCCCGGGACAGCATACCGAACATGCCGATTTATTATCAATCATCAGCTTGAACTCTTGAAATGGTTGTGTTTGAGTCTCTTAATTAACAATGTGAACAGATGGATCTCAAAATTATGCAGTTACTTCTGGAAAGGTTCAAATGTTCAAAAGATGCGGCACAACTGAAGAGACTGCAGAACATGGATGATTTTTTTTTTCTCCGATGAATAGCAGACATATTAACTGTTCAGAACAAGTAAGAGACTCATGAACGATCATCACAAAGCAAAAATGTTGTAGATCATCCAGGTAATCTCATACCGTATTAAGAACCACATTTTTACAAAGGTTATTTTAATAATTTCAGCTATCTTGTTGTCTATATGTTAACATATTTTATACAAAATATCTTACTTGGGACAGTACTAAAAAAACAAAAGCATTCTTCAAAAGCATTTTATATGATCTCTCTTATTTTGTTAAAAGTATTCACATTTTCTCAGTTTCTGCAAGGGGTTCCCAAACTTTCGCTTAACACTGTACATTAAAATATTTGTTGCATTGTCCAATATGGCCAAAGTGTTCTGCTTTTAAAAGTTTTCTTCTTTTTTCTCCAGAAATGCTGGAGCAGTCACCGTCATTACTAGAGGCAGAGGACATTGAAGACTTGTTCTCTTTAGCGCAGTATTACAACAGCAAGACGCCTCTATCTCTTAGAAAGGTAAGCATTATATCAGTGTTCTTTGGACCGAGTAGTGTTCTGCCAACTTCCTCATGATATGAATCACATTACAATAGATGCATTAATGTTTATGATGCACCAAAGTGGCATAGGTAAGCAGGTATTACATGTGTGTGTATATATATATATATATATATATATATATATATATATATATATATATATATATATATATATATATATATATATATATATATATATATATGTGGTTTATTTTTGTGCAGGAGAACCATAATCTGTTTGGCAGTAGTCTGGTAGCCCTGAAGGAAGAAGACATGGACCTGAGTCAGGCACTCTGTCTGCCTGTGTCAGTCCCTGAGATCCTGCAAGCCAACCAGCTACAACCTGTGAGTCCTCAGTCTATGATTACTGTGAAAGACCACTCCATATCATCCTTTGTTAGAAATGTTAATGATCAGGGCTCTGTACTAAAGCTACTATAAGGTTATGGCCTGTTCGCACCAAGCATGAAAACTATAAATATAACAATAAATATAAAAAATATATATAAAATAAAACAATATAAAAAATATAAAAAACTCAGCAGACCCAATCAATGAATCTTTTTTTTGAAATTGTATTAAAGGTATGTAAGATCTGCATTTTTTTATAACTGTGAATCTGCATCTCATTTCGGAGGCTGCTGCTGTCTTTCAGAGGTTGCATTTTCTGCTGCGCATACATATACTGATGCAGACTTCAAGACTGAAATGAAATACGGTGTGTTTTCCACCAAGGCAACCCAGGATGTTGAAATATAATAGAGTAAACTAGCAGTTCATTCATTCATTCATTTTCTTGTCGGCTTTGTCCCTTGCGGGGTCGCCACAGCGGAATGAACCGCCAACTTATCCAGCACGATTTTACGCAGCGGATGCCCTTCCAGCCGCAACCCATCTCTGGGAACTTCCACACACACATTCACACTCATACACTATGGACAATTTAGCTTACCCAATTCACCTGTACTGCATGTCTTTGGAATGTGGGGGAAACCGGAGCACCTGGAGGAAACCCACGCGAACCCAGGGAGAACATGCAAACTCCACACAGAAACGCCAACTGACCCAGCCCAGCCGAGGTTCGAACCTGCGACTCAGCGACGTTCTTGCTGTGAGGCAACAGCACTACCTACTGCGCCACTGGGTTGCCTAAACTAGCAGTTATAGAGACTAAAACAAAGAGAAACATTCCAACACGGAATGCAGATTTTCACAAGAGGATAACTGACTTCAGCGTTGTTTTTCAGATAAGCAAATAATTTCACTTAGCATATTTCTTAAATATTTTTATGCTTTAGAAGAGTCAAAAACTTACATACTGCACCTTTAATCTGATCAATCCTAGGCTGTGTCTGAAATCGCATACTTTCATACTGTATAATACGCTAAAAACAGTATGCAAGCCGAGTAGTATGTCTGAATTCATAGCATTTGAAAATCAGTATGCGAGAAGAACCTGGATAACTTACTACTTCCGGCGAGATTCGGAAGTGTGCATCTGATGCAGTATGATGCCCCGTGACATAACTCATAGGGAGTAAATCGACGCAACTGACGCGGGTAGGTCACTTGATCATGACAAAATGGCAGATGTTGTATGCCCGAGTTCCATTCATACTGCTCACATTCATACTGTATAGAACCTACTTTTCTAACAACCGTTACATTTGCTGTACATTTAAATACAAATGCAGTACCTACTGAGTAGTAGGTGGTTTCAGACGCAGCCATAGTTAATGTAGTGCAGGGGTGTCAAATGCAGTTCCTGGATGGCCATGGCCCTGCTGAGTTTAGTTCAAATCCTGCTTAAACACACTTCCTTATAGATTTCAAACAAGTCTGATTGACTCTATTAGTTCAGGTGGGTTTAATTAGGGTTAAAGCTAAACTGTGCAAAGATGAGTCTCCCCAAGTTCAGCATGTGAGGCTTTTACAGTGAAGAAATTGTTATTGAAATGTATGTTCTTGTGATTTTATGCTGTTTAGGAGGGTGTGAGGTTTTTTGTGGTTGATTGTCGTCCTGCCGAGCAGTACAATGCTGGTCACCTTTCTACTGCCTTTCACCTGGACTCAGACCTGGTAGGAGAGATGTTTTAAATAAACACCATTGTATTTGTTTATTTGCCTAATAAGAATTCCTCATATGGAGAGAGATTGTCTTTATCACCGTCTCCTCAGTTTTGTTTAATATTTTTTAATAAGCAGTTGCCTCAGACATACCAGAATGTCCCATCAGAGCACCAATAAAAGTGTAGTGGTATGTTTTTGGTTCACAGATGCTTCATAACCCCTCAGAGTTTGCCCTGTCAGTCAAGTCTCTTCTGGAGGCACAGAAGCAGTCTTTGGAGTCTGGCTCTGTGGCCAGCGGAGAGCATTTGTGCTTTATGGGCAGTGGACGTGAAGAGGAGGACATGTACATGAACATGGTGCTTGCCCACTTTCTACAGGTCAGAACTGCCTCTGCTGCTTCATTCAGTTGTTGTGTATGCTTTTACTAAAATCATTTTAAAACAGTTTGAAATGTATCAGGTAATTGACAAATGCCTTTAAAAATGCTTATTTTTATAAATCAAAATTTGTGATGAAAAAAAATTATTTATGTAGATTGAAGTCTGATGTTTGAGAAACATTTAAGTGGTTAACATTTAACATTTAAGCCTTATAAATTCTTTCACATTTTTGGTTTGTTAGTTTTTTTTTTTTTACATTTTTACTGAACTGTACTATGAATACATTATATGGTGTGACAGCAAAAATGAAGGAGTTAATAATTTGTGATTTATCTTCATTGTTAGATAATTATTTTCATATAGTGCTATATAAAAAAAAAAATATATATATATATATACACCCACACAAATTTATATAAATATTTATTCTTCATGACGTGTTGTACATTTTCATAAATGGGTGTGTTACACCAAAGAACTACATAACTTAACAAAGTGGTTTCAAAAAACAGGTGCATGTCATGGGCTTCACATGGGGCTTTAGTCACATGATCTTGAATAGGTTCCTTCAACTAATTAAATTTTCTGTGGATTTAAAATTAGTATATACAGGGAGGGCTCAATTATTAGGCAAGTTGTATTTTTGAGGATTAATTTTATTATTGAACAACAACCATGTTCTCAATGAACCCAAAAAACTCATTAATATCAAAGCTGAATATTTTTGGAAGTAGTTTTTAGTTTGTTTTCAGTTTTAGCTATTTTAGGAGGATATCTGTGTGTGCAGGTGACTATTACTGTGCATAATTATTAGGCAACTTAACAAAAAACAAATATATACCCATTTCAATTATTTATTTTCACCAGTGAAACCAATATAACATCTCAACATTCACAAATATAAATTTCTGACTTTCAAAAACAAAACAAAAACAAATCAGTGACCAATATAGCCACCTTTCTTTGCAAGGACACTCAAAAGCCTGCCATCCATGGATTCTGTCAGTGTTTTGATCTGTTCACCATCAACATTGCGTGCAGCAGCAACCACAGCCTTCCAGACACTGTTCAGAGAGGTGTACTGTTTTCCCTCCTTGTAAATCTCACATTTGATGATGGACCACAGGTTCTCTATGGGGTTCAGCTCAGGTGAACAAGGAGGCCATGTCATTAGTTTTTCTTCTTTTAGACCCTTTCTTGCCAGCCATGCTGTGGAGTACTTGGACGTGTGTGATGGAGCATTGTACTGCATGAAAATCATGTTTTTCTTGAAGGATGCAGACTTCTTCCTGTACCACTGCTTGAAGGTGTCTTCCAGAAACAGTAGGCAGTAGGACTGAGAGTTGAGCTTGACTCCATCCTCAACCCGAAAAGACCCCACAAGCTCATCTTTGATGATACCAGCCCAAACCAGTACTCCACCTCCACCTTGCTGGCGTCTGAGTCGGACTGGAGCTCTCTGCCCTTTACCGATCCAGCCACGGGCCCATCAAGACACACTCTCATTTCATCAGTCCAAAAAACCTTAGAAAAATCAGTCTTGAGATATTTCTTGGCCCAGTCTTGACGTTTCAGCTTGTGTGTCTTGTTCAGTGGTGGTCCTTTTTCAGCCTTTCTTACCTTGGCCATGTCTCCGAGTATTGCACACCTTGTGCTTTTGGGCACTCCAGTGATGTTGCAGCTCTGAAATATGGCAAAACTGGTGGCAAGTGGCATCTTGGCAGCTGCACGCTTGACTTTTCTCAGTTCATGGTCCAGTTCTAAGTTTATTTTGCGCCTTGGTTTTTCCACACGCTTCTTGCGACCCTGTTGACTATTTTGAATGAAACGCTTGATTGTTCGATGATCACGCTTCAAAAGCTTGGCTATTTTAAGAGTGCTGCATCCCTCTGCAAGATGTCTCACTATTTTTGACTTTTCGGAGCCTGTCAAGTCCTTCTTTTGACCCATTTTACCAAAGGAAAGGAAGTTGCCTAATAATTATGCACACCTGATAATAGGGTGTTGATGTCATTAGACCACACCCCTTCTCATTACAGATGCTTAATTGGTAGTAGGCTTTCGAGCCTATCCAGCTTGGAGTAAGACAACATGCATAAAGAGGATGATGTGGTCAAAATACTCATTTGCCTAATAATTCTGCACTGCCTGTAGTGTCAGGACATGGTTTTTCTGTGACAAAATTTACCAAGTTCCTATGTTTTTATAAATACATGAATGAAAATAATGATGGGCATTTACTAAAATAGCCACTTATAAAATTAGGCCTGAGGTATGATTTTACAATTTTATATATTGTTTTGCAATTTATTAAGGATTTTTGTAATTTAGAAGTTGTAATTTATTGAACTATGCTTACATCACAGGACCGTTTTTGAAACCTGGCTCAAAATGTAAAGATATATAACTTTTTTGTAATAAAAACAACAACAAAAAAACATGAAAGACAAAGAAATGTAAATTTACTGCATTTTAAATTATGACAGTTCAATCAACAATCCCTTTATCAGTTAATTATTTGTCTTTTTTTGGTTGCTTGTCTAGAAAAACAAAGAGTTTGTGAGTATTGCAAAAGGTGGATTTATGGGTAAGTTTTGTATTTTCATTTTCAAAATAATAATAAGAACATCTTTGTATTGTATTATACTTTATCGCTAAAAGAAAATAAAGAATTCTGATATAATAGCAGCAATCAATTAATTAAATAATTTAATGCATTTTGATCATTTCTAAAAAGAGAGGTCATCAGTTTTGCATTGTGGACAGCAGGAGTTTGATTTTGACCTTGTTTGTCTTTAATGCTCAGCATTGCAGCAGCACCTGGCAGATATTAATGTTGAAGGGCCAGATAACGTTTATGTTCACTGGATTGTGAGCACCTCAGGATCCCACAGCAGCCTCAGCTCAGCAGATGTGAGTTTAGCTTGTGTGTAACGCACTTTACATCAAACGTTTTTGCATTAAATCAGTGTACTCAATACTTGGGTTGTCATGATTGCCATGATTCCAACCATGGTTTTTGGTTTATTTTAGGGATACTTACTTATCTGAAGTTATATTCATCTTGCTTTTAAACTAACATTTTGAATGTGGAAGCGTTCAAGCAATTTCAGTTATTTTAACTGTTAAGAAAATATTTTAACTGTATAAATAAACAAATGAATTCGTATATAAACTGAAAGAATCTGAAATCTCATACATTTACAGGAAATAGCTTGCTTTTCTGTTAAAAAATAGCTTGAATACATCTATCTTCCTTTTCATTTTCATGGTGGTATTTTGTGCCACCTTGTGAATATCTTGCGTAAATCAAATCATCAGAGCCTGCAAACTTTTTGTGATAACCCACAAATACTTTTTTATTCTTGAAATATTTAACTTCCTAAATTCATCCATATTTACAGGGAGAACTGAACAGCACAGATGGCAAAGGAGTTAAATCACTTGTCAACAAAATGACATTTGCACTCAAGTCAAAATCAGTCAATGTGAAAGAGAAGGTGATCAGCTTCATTGAAAACACTTCCACACCAGTAGAAAGGTGAGCAAATTCAGTGTTCTTTGCACCCAGACACTTCTTTCTCTGTACCAAAGTTCTTTAATTGAGTTGAAAATTTTTAATTCGGAGTGTTAACTGATCAGCACTCACACTCTATGCCCTGTTATTTCACACTAGAATGTCTTTCAATCTACCCTGGCCAGACAAGGGAATTCTGGAGCGGTAAGACTTCGTTAATGTTTGTCTGTGCCCCACCAGCGCGCTTCAAGTTTCTGCAACATGCCCTTTCAAGGTGGCACTTAAAGCTTTAGCTCATTGTAGGGGTTTTAAAACCCAGAGTAAATGACACACTCTAACACCATATGCATCTGCATCACCTGCATCTCTGGATGTCCTGTTTGACCTTTTGAATTTGCTGTTTCCTGCTAAAATTCTTTTGAGACTATCATCAGAGTTGAGTAACATTCTAGAATTTGTGACTCATTCACTACCAAACATTCACAAGCATGTGTAGTAGAACCACTCGGAATGGTGAAAGCTGTGAATCACCAAAGCCTTCTCATTTCCAAATTTTCACGTTTTGATTTTGAATCTGTCATGGGACCCTTTGGTGTCATTATTTATTATGCAAGGTAGGGCGGCACAATATTAGGAAAAAAAAACTGATATTGCAATATTTTATTTTTCATAATTGCGGTATTTATTATAATTTCACCAGATAAAACGAACAGCTCTATTTGGATAAGTTAAGATTGATTTGGATGGTTTTTGCATAAAATATAATAAACCACAAGCATCATTTAATACATTAGTGCATCATTAGTAATCAAATGGTAAGTACACTGTATAGTCTTCATTACAAATATGGCCATTTCTTGTGCCTAAATACTTTAATCTGTCTTGAAATGCTCACACAGCCACAGACCTTAAACACATGCAAATGATAAACATTTTGGTTACTTTATGGTTAAACTTTGCAATTAAAAAGACATTGCAGATCCTGTGATTTGACAGTTGTGGATGTGCGTATTGCGGTATCGATGCTGAAACAATATATTGTTTTGCAGCCCTAGTACATGTTGCTCCATTGCTTTCATATACAGAGGTTGGACAATGAAACTGAAACACTGGCCAATTTAGTGTTGAAGAATTCATGGATAAATCTGACCAGCCTGGGCGGGCACATTCCACCAGTAATGTGAAGGTTTAATTAGCAGAGAACAGATTTGCTTAAAATAATGCATTGCAAACAAAGTTATGGGTGATTTATCAGAGTTCAAAAGAGGACAAATTGTTTGTGTGCGTCTCGCTGACACATCTGTGACCAAGACATCATCTTTGTGATGTATCTAGGTATATAATTGATATATATTGTACAGCCTCCTAGATGTATGCTGATATTCAATAATTCAGTGTAGTGTGATGTTGAACATGCACAACTTTGATATCATGCGCACCCAGATATATTTTATCTGGATGCACTCCCCTAAAAATGAACCCTGGTCAATCTAAAATGATGAATTATGTCCAAATAGAGCTATTCAAGTCATCTAGGGAAACCATATTAATATCACAATATATATTGCAGACAAACAAAATAATGTAATATCAGAAAAATTTACATTATGCAGCCCTACCAAGTGGTCTTGATCAGTTGAGAGTGAGAATGGGTTTTGAACCACAGGTCTTTTTGTCACTCCGTGACAATGTTGGCTGCTTTCTTACACTGCATCTGTCACTATGTACCTTTCCCAGTTTTATGCCAGCAGTTTCTGTCTCGCAGGCTGAAGTCTGGTTGAAGTCTGCTTTCTGAGTCCTCTTTGATTCCCTTGGGAAGACTGCAGTCCTGTCATTGTTGTACTGTATTGAGCACAGCTGTAGAAGGCTGGGGCAATTGTGACTTAAACCTTTTGCAGTAAAATCGACTGCAAAGTACCTGGTCTTCCACACGTTGCTTCTCATTTCAGTTAAAATGCAAACATCCTAACATCCCTTTTTTTCAACTAACAGTACTCGCCGTTCTAATCCCAGAGGACTCCTCATCTCATTGCCATGCTCTTTCAAATGCCTCTATCCTGAAAAAGAAGACAATGCTGGTTTGAAATCGTATTTTTTTTTTTTTTTTTTTCAGGCATGTAAGTAGCAGTGATCGGGTGGGAAAGCCATACCGGGGTGTCAAGCCTGTCTTCAGCATTGGCGATGAGGAAGAGTATGATACAGGTAGATACCATCTCCTTCATCAGGGATGCTCAAACTGCAGAGCTGCTATCAACCAGAGATAAGCAGGTTTTTGCTTTGGTGTTTGAAATACTGGTATAAGATTCTAACAGTAGGATAACCTTGGATAAAAATACCACTGTTTCACTGTATTGTGATAACTGCTCCAAAATGTATTCTTTTTAAATGTCTGGGTTAAAAAAAGAACTTTTTTTCTGCTTTGAACACAATGGCTGCATCCGAAATCGCATGCTTCCATACTATATAGTACACTAAAATTAGTAGGTGAGCCGAGTAATATATCCGAATTCATCGAATTCGAAAAACAGTATGTGAGAAGTACCCAGATGACCTACTACTTGCCTACGGCGAGATTCTGAAGTGCACCTCCGATGGACGCTTTGCTGTCCCATGATACACCACGAGAGAATTCATGAATGGGAGTGAAGCAGGTGTGTCACATGATGATGACAAAATGGCATCCGTCTGAGCTTCATTTATACTGTATAGAATCTACTTTTATAACGGTCGAGTAGTACATTCCAATTCAAATGCACTTCCTACTGAGTAGTAGGTGATTTCGGACACAGCCAATATATTTTGTTTTGAGAAACATTTGAAATATTTTGGAGCAGAAAACATTTCAGTCTAAATCATTCAAATGAATCTGCTGTCTTCATTAGTTTTAAAAACACACATTTCTTTACAAAAAAAAAAAAAAAAAAAAAACGTAAATAAAATCTTACATGTACCTTAGGAACGCTATAACAGAAGATTTTTGGAAGTTTTGAAACCTTGACTTTTCCAAACCATGGTATACCTTCAAAACGGTTATCATCCCATGCCTAGTTTGAAATAACTTTGCTGTGTATACTGTTAATGAATATCAATATAAAACCAACATCCAATAGGCTACAGCAGATCTTCT
Source organism: Danio kyathit (assembly GCA_903798195.1). NCBI lineage: Eukaryota > Metazoa > Chordata > Actinopteri > Cypriniformes > Danionidae > Danio > Danio kyathit. Next base: position 36,073,059 of record LR812524.1, on the reverse strand, counting down.
CAACCATCCTCCACAGTCTTTGTTCTGCACTTTGTTTGCCATAAAGTGTTTTGTGCTGCAAGACCAAGTGGAATTTGTCGTCAGATATCATTCTGGATTTTGCTTGTATGGTGGCTCTAAATTTTCACCTAATTGTACCTCTCAAAAAACATGGTACAGATGCGAAAAATTACATTTTAATGATGGATGAAAGGCTGTGTGTGAATGGGATTGACACAACGTGAGGTTATGTTTACTGTTAAGCGTGCAAATATTTCATATCAACATTTCGGATTCTGTGTGCAATGATGAACTACTCTTATATACTGTATGGCCGCTAAGTTTGTGTTTTCTTCTCTGCTTTTAGATGAGATTGACAGTTCATCCATATCAGATGATGACAGAAAAGAGATTGTTAATATTCAGACATGGATCAACAAACCAGATGTAAAGCACCATATTCCTTGCAATGAGGTTAAGGAGACTGGCCACATGTTTCCAAGGTGAGGCTGTCTCTCCGAACGCATAATGCTCAAATATAATTGACAATACCAGAGGATACTAAATAGCAGAATATTTCTTTCGGATTAGAAAATTGTTACCCAATCAAAAACAAAGGCTGTCCAGTTGGTGGATGTTTATTGTGTAGCATATATTTGGGTGGGTCATTTCATTATTTTGTCTTCCACAGTCATCTGCTGATCACCGCAACACACATGTACTGTTTGAGAGAGATCGCTGCTCGGAAGGGTTTTGCTTATATCCAGTCCAGACAGGCACTAAACTCTGTTGTGAAGATCACCTCCAAGAAGAAACATCCAGAGCTCATCACATTTAAATTTGGCAACAACAATGCTGCAGGAGTGGAGATTGTGGCTGTGGAGAGGTATGGGGAATGTTTTTTCAACCAACAATTTTCTTTAGACCAGTATTAAAATACTGCAAAAAAGTGAAAGTATAGTTTTATAGTTTTTTTTTTTTTCATGGACCCTTGCAGCCCCCCAGGGGTTTTCTGTTGGAAGTGAATTATTATTCCTCCTGTAAAAAACAAAAATTAATTACTTAAAAAATATTTCCCAATTGATGTTTAACAGAGCAAGGAAATTTTCACAATATTCCCAATGTTGTTTGTTTTCCTCTGAAGAAACTCTTATTTGTTTCATTCTGGCTGGAATAAAAAGGTTTTTGTTAAATAAAAAAGAAAATTAAGGTACCTTTTTACCTTTTATTTTTATTTCTTTGATAGCTACAGAACAAACCACTGTTGTCTAACGATCTGCCTAAAATTGTACTTACCTAGTTATTTTAATTAACTTAAAGCCTTTAAATTGCATTTTAAAATCACTAGTATCTTAAAAAAGAACTAGTAAAATCATCTACTCTTATCATGGCAAGACAACAGACATTTGCTATTAAAACTATTATATCTAAAATGTGTTTTCTCTCCAAAAATCTCCTAATTTAATAGTGAAGATTGGAAAATATTTGAAAAATAATGAAACCTTTCAGAGTAGGGGAAATAATGTTGTCTTCAACTGTCCATGGTTGCGTCTTCAGCTTAATTTCTAGTAATTTAATTGGGAAAGTCCTTTTTAATATTACATTTTTTGTTTAGTTTAAATGTAGGTTTTGTTTCCTAATTTGCTTTTTTTTTAACCGTATATAGAATGTAACTATCTGAAATATGTAGGGTTTGTATGTTAGAATATTAGGTGAGAAAATCGCCTTTAAAGTTGTCTAACAATCTGTATATTACTACTAAAGTTTTAATCTATTTTTAGTAGGATGTTTTATTTTTTTTATGAAAAAAAAATCAAGGGAACACTAAAATAACACATCCTAGATCTGAATGAATGAAACGTTATTAAATACTTTGTTGTTTACATAATTGCTGACAACAAAATCACACAAACAATATCAATGGAAATCAAATTTATTAACCCATGGAGGTCTGGATTTGGAGTCACACTTAAAATGAAAGTGGAAAAACACACTACAGGCTGATCCAACTTTGTCATTTGATATATTGCTTCCCAAGTGGGCAGCTTGATTTCACATAGGTCTGATTGACTTGGAGTTACATTGTGTTGTTTAAGGGCTCTATTTTAACGACAAAGTCTGAAGCGCAAAAGCATTAAGAGCATGTCCAAATCCACTTTTGCTTTAAGGACAGAAAAATACGCTCTGCGCCGCAACGCATGGTCTAACAGAGTTGAGCTTATTCTCTTAATGAGTTATGGGTGTGTTTTGAGAATAAACCAATCAGAGTCTCATCTCCCATTTGCTTTAAGAGTCAGTTGCATCGCGCCATGGCACATTTGCTATTTACATGGTGGACTTTGTAAGTGGAAAAACTGAAGGCTTCACTAGCGAGAAAACAGTTAAACAAACCATCTGCAGCGCGAGAATGAGCCTTCTCCAGTCTGCCTTTACTTTCACTTTCTCTCTTTCGTGGATAAGGAAACGTGTTGTACGCACAAACATAGATTAGCCTACATAATTCATTTGGTTTGTTAAGCACAAAGATTTGTCTCAAAACTTTCTAAATGCAGTTCTAATTTCCAGCAAACGAATAAATGAACAACAATAATAACAAAGTGTGGTCAAAAGTTCTATCCAAACACATGCTATGCCCCGTATGGTCCAAAACCTTACAGGTGGATAAATGTAAGCTTGTTTTTAATAAAACAAAAATAAATATGCATTTAATAAATAATAATAATACTGCTAATAATAATAACATTATACAAAAGCAAATTGTCATGAATAAACTAAAAGAAGCTCCCCGGCATGATGTTTATGTTTATGAAGTAATATTTTAAAAAATATTTTAATCCTTTAATTCTTTTTTATTTGTAAAGATATGTGTGTATTGCTCTACATCCTGCGTGTTGTGTAAGCCAGGCGCACAACTAACGTGCTCTGCGCTGGACTTTAGACCTGCTCTCAGCTGGTCTATTGCACAATCTATTTTAGTTCCTCAAAATAGCAACGCAACAACAATGCGCCTTAACACACCTCTTTTCTAAACCGAAACACTCATGAGTCCTCAAAGTGGCGCCAATGGATTTGCTATTTAAACAACGTGGTGGAAAACGGGAAAATGAGGGTTGCGTTGGTCTGAAAATAGCAACACGTCGTGGAAACACGTCTTGCGCCGGGTGTATGATAGGACCCTAAGTGTTCCCTATATTTTTTTTGAGCAGTGGATATTGCCAAATATATACACATGCCACATAATCTTATTTATTAGATTATACTGTAGAAAGTCAATGAGCTTAGCTTGTATTCTGATGTGTTGAAAAACCACAAGTTTTTACAATTGTCTTTTGCTCTTTAGTTTGCAAGCATTCTTACATTTCGTATTGTTTTTCTCCAGGTATTTAATTCCAAATGCGGGCGATGCCACTAAAGTCATTAAACAGCAAATCATGAAAGTGTTGGATGCTCTGGAGAGCTCTTAGAGACATGAGCGGTGCTTCGGTCTGATCCTCCAGGAGTCCACTGTGTCTCCAACAGAAACAGCCTGCAGGGGAAGGAGGAAGTAAAGCATTCCTACACTGTTTTTGGTCATCATCTCCTCCATGGGCAGCACTGATGTGGAGGTCTGTCAGGACTCTTTGAGCTCATCACCATCATGACTGATAGGAGCTCTCAAACTTTGGCTGTGAGCCTTCAATAGAAATGGTTTGGTTCATTTTTGCTTTGTGATTTCATTTTTTGAAACTGACCTAATTAAGCAAGTTAGATTTGTTACGTCTCCTTTTTCTGTCTCAAGCCTTAATGATGCTTTTTATATGAGTCTCAAACAGGCCCCCTGGATGAGAAAAAATGGTTTTGGAACCTCAAGCAAGGAACCTGCATTAATGTTTGAGGTCACTAATGGTTTTGCCATCATATATTGCTGCATACTCATGTAACATATTTATCAAAGCAGTGTTTGTTTTTACACAAAGCTAATTCATCAGGAGCCTAGTCAACAGGCATTGAGGTGAACATATGTGTATGCTTCTTCTTCTTTTTTTTGGGGGGGGAAAGGATGCAACCCTTCAGGACGTTGCTTTGCACAAGAGGCTGCACAAGTGTGATGCATTGACTTCCATGTAACTCTGCTGCTGACTCACTAAAATGCCCAGAAATGATTATAAGCTCTTGTTGGAGCACCTGTCACTTTCAGGTTCCATCAAGTTGTTGTGTGATTGCAGCTTTAAAAGATTAAAGGGAACGCAGTGATCAGACAGTGACCGTAAAAAGGACCTTATCCAAGTTGCGGGCAAGTGTACCAGAGAATGTATTGTGAAAGAGAAGCTAGAGAGTAAAATGAGATGAAACGGCTTCTATTGAAAGTAAATTGAGTATTCCAAAAAGCAGTGTCCATCAAAAATAAATGCACAGTATCAAATGATCGATACACAAGAGGTTGCAGGAGTGAAAAGGGAGTGTTTGGAGCCTTTTTGGAATTCGGTTGGTCACGCTGTCCAAATTCTCAAATTGCAAATGATAATAGTATTTATTTAAAATACCCTGTACATTAAAAAGAGGTTCAGAAGACCACGCTTAACCTGAAACGACACGATCTCCCATTTAAATGAATCAAATGAGGTCCACCGTGTCTGACTGTTTCAATAAAATCTGTTGATTGATATAAATGTACAAAAACAACAAGACTGACTGATATTTGTTTTATTTTTGTTTATATCAAAATAAGTACATTGCAACATATTTACAAAAATTCCTTATTATATAGTTTGAAAAACAATTAAGTTGGCAAATGTGAAAATGAAATAAAATAAAAAAAAAAACTGTACAATATTGCCGCTTATGAGAATCAAGTGAATTAGAAATTTGTTTAAAAAAAAAATACTGAAGCCACATGTACAAACACACCGGCCAATGTCAATCACTTGTATACTTTAAGGCCAGTAAACAGCAGTTCATGATATTCAATGCAATACTTACACACTGCAGGTCAATAGTAATCTCAGTGTTCACATAGAAGATACAAAGAAGGGTTTACAGTATTACATAGAGGCTACATCAGTCTTACACCAAACATAAAAATGGATGAATAACACTTTCTGCAAAGAAGACACCATGTGCGAATTGAAATACATACAATCAAAACTGACAGTCAAGTGTTTTTAAAAATGACATTGTTCAACCGCAAGGAATGATCGTCACAACAAAGCTTACAATTAACACTAAAGCTCCTGCTGAGAGAAAAATGCTTTATACAAACAAACAAACAAAGAACAGTAACATATAGAAATATACCTTTGGCCATGTTTAAAACAAAGGAAAAGCCCAGTTGAGTGTGTATTCTGCAAGTGGAAACATGTCAGCATTTCTTAAGTGCTCTGTCTCGAGAAACAGAAAAAAAATGACAACACAATTTAGCAAAGCACCATTTCCCCTCAGCCAGAGCTGCTTGCGGTTTTAAAAAAAAAAAAAAGGGGTCTTGAAATGACATCCAGATAAATCCACCAGAAGCAAAATGAAACTATAAAAGGACTTTAAGTGCATTTGATCTGCCCATTTAAGTGAACTAGACTATGAGGCTCACAGCTTTTTTTTTTTCTTTTCTTTTTTGAAATCATCACTTGCAGAAGAAACCTGTGAAACGATCTGGACCAACACCAAGTGTGTTTCTATAAAACTGAGCGCGTGTTGTATTGTGTACAGTCATGTACCCAGTTCATTCTCCTTCCTCCTTGATGCGCTGCTGCTTGTTGCGGCGAGAATCGGGGGCCAGATCGAAGGAGAAATCGGTCCAGTCGTCCCGCGGAGGGAAGGAGATGGTCTGACGGAGGGTGAAGCGCACGGCGTCGATCACGCGCTCGCCTCGGGCTTCAGTGGAGCCCACGCTGACAGTGGACGTCCCGCTAGAGGTGCGCAAGATGTGGGGAGGGGGAGAAAACTCCATGGTCTGCCGGTACTCCATGATGCCTTTCCAGATGATGTGCTGGAATTCTGTGGGGATCTTCAGCCTGGACAAGTCCTGTGGATAAACAGACCACAGAGCTCATGAATACAGCAGCCGCTGCTCTCATCTCTCACACACACATCTGCCTGGGTTAAAGCAAACGCACGCTTTATTATGTAAAACATTTAATGATGTAATGTTTTACATAATGACATAAAAATAATTGAAAAAGAATTATGTGACTAACATAAATCTCTGATATTCTTTTATTTATTTATTTTTGTTATTAACATTAGTAATGGGATACATAAACATGATTTTGTACTAATATTGTGTGACCTGATTACAAATGGATATACATAATCATTGTAGTTACAAAGGATAAGAAATCAGTCCATGGAAGAAAAACAAATATTTAAAGAATCATATAAAAGAAATAAAACAAACATCTCAAACCATAAGTAAATTATTAAGTCACATAGGCGTTTCAAATAATAATGTTTTTTTCAGCAGTTCAGTTGTTTTAGCAGCTTTCTTCTTTAACAATAGGCAGACAGATTCATAATAAAGCCAATACAAAATGTTTTCAAATTAGACAAAAATCCCTGATATTCTGTGACGTGGACAAAAAGCTAAATCTCTATCAATGTCTAAACAAGAATTTTAAAATGGCTTGACATTCTATAAATTTCATCATCATTCAGTGATATATTTAGAGATACATTTATGTAAAAAAAAAAATACGATTGAGGGTTGGTAAGTTTTTATGATCAGGTAAACTAAAAAAATAAATAAATCACTGTTAAATGTAGGTATACACCAAATGTAGAAAGTCTTTGAAAATTGATTTATATTATGTAATAAAATAAATCATTTTTGCAAAGAATTTTCAGTTTTGACCCAGAATTGTAATTCCGGTATCAATTCTTTAATGTCCCATTTAAAGACAAGATTTAGGGAAAATTTTTTTTAGATTACACTAAACAAGTTGATATGCTTATCAATGAGTGCATATACTATAATAATAAATTCTAGGCAATATTGGAACTGAAAACTGAACTGAACGTCATTTAGACAACTTTAAAGGGGATTTTCTCCGAATTTTTTATTTTTTTTTTATTATTTTTACCCTCAGATTTCAGATTTTCTTATAGTTGTGTCTCGACCAAATGTTGTCCTATACCTAACAAAGTATACATCAATGGAAAGCTCATTTATTCAGCTCACAAATCAAAATAAAAATGACACTTGTGATTGCTTTTGTGGTCCATGTCACAATTGTGCTACCCTGTTATTACATGCATTCATTATGAGGTGTGAACCTACACTGGTCTCACGGTTCGGTTACGATTATCATGTCATCGATTCGGTTCAATTCGATATCTCGGTGCATCACGGTGCATTGACGATTCTTTCCATACAGTTTTATATTTTCTTCACAGCACGGGCAATTCTTGTATTAAAATGTAGAATTATATTTATATTTACTATTTGTAAAACTATTTTGTCCTTTAATACAAACAGATATATAAACTGTACCTTTAAACAACACAAGCATTTATAGCAAATCAACAAATATAAATATCCCGCTCGCTTTCTGAACCTTGTCTACCAAGTTCTTTCTTACACCCCTTTGATTGGTCACGCGCTTAACAGAAAGGGCTGCGATTGGCTCTTACACGCTGGCGCTCTTCACAGTTGCACTCATGGGCCACAGTGAGACAGAGAGATAGAAATGGAGTTTACTTTCATTCTCTTAATCGCCGTTAAATAGGGGCTTCTGCTGTAAGTGTCAGTGAAACACAGCCCAGCAAACACACACGCAGTGAAATTGTGCACAGTTTCTGAGTTTTTAAGTAGTTGGAGCGTTGTAAATACTCGCGCTCGTCTCCCTCGCTATAGTATGTTACGGCGACATAGCGCATATGAGATAAATGACGTCAGTACATAATAACCGGTTATGATTATTACTGAACCGATACCGAATTGTCCGCGTCTGCATCGCGGTGCACTGAAGAAACAATTAATTTTGACACCCCTACTTCGTATATTATTTGGAAAGTGTAAACTGTGTTCTGCAATTCTCAGAATTGTTATATATGGGGCAAAGTTCACATGGAGAAAAAATAACAAACTCACATGATAAATGAATAGTTCTATAAATTCATTCTATAAATTTCCTCATCATTGAGTGATACATTTATGTAAAAAAAACATTTGAAGGTTGGTAAATTTTCATTTTCAGGTAAACTATCCCTTTAAGATTTAATGATTTCACTGTTAAATTTAGGTATATACACCAAATGTAAAAAGTCTTAGAAAATTGATTTATATTATGTAATAAAATTAATCATTATAACAAATAATTTTCGGCTAAGTGAACCCAGAATTGTAATTTCGGTGCATCCTAATTAAGATTAATCAAGTTTTCTGTTGTTAATGTAGCAATAGGGTTGCACGGTTTACCGGTACTATGGTAGTATCACGATACTGTGGCTCCAAAATACTGGCGGTGCCACTGTACTATGTAAACGGTAATATCGTCATTAACGGTCTATTCTACAATACATAATGTTGCATGTAGAAAAGTCACTAAAATGCTCACACGCTTGTGCAACAATAGACCTTTTAAGGTTGCAAAACTGTGTAGAATTCACATGGTAACCTATTGCACGTTTTCTGACGCTTTAGTTCAAACACACATCTGAATCAGTTCATTTCTGTTCCTGTCAATATGATTTAGTAGCTACAACAACCACAACAATCTCTTAAAAAGAAAAAAACAACAATAGATTAAAAACCCAAAATAGCAACAGGAAACATTGAAATTTATTTTTGACCACTTCATACAGCCAAATTGTGGTGGAAAAAATGCTCTTTTTGTGACTAATTTTGTTCGGTATAATTTGTATCTTTATTTTAATGTATTTTTGTTGGTCAGTTATCTACAAAATAAACAAAAAGAACTAATGTCTTTTAGATGAAGTGATGTGCAAACACTTTTTCAATAATAAGGGACTTATGAATTCAATTCAAGTAGGCCTTTTATAACATAAAATATAGTATTTCTGACAATTTTCTTTATTTCATAGATTTAAGTTATGAATTACAGTAATCGCAATACTACTTAGTATCATGATACTTCAGCTGGTATAGTATTGTAACATGAATTAAAAGTAATCGCAACAACCCTATGTAGCAACATTTTAAACACTGACTGCTCACAATGTCACATTCAAATTCATGTGACCAACCTGAACCACATGTCAAATTTGCATGTGAAAATATTTTTGCCTGAGGTGAAATTTCCATTTGTCACATAAAAGACAAGATTTAGAAGAGAAAAAAAAATTAAGATTGCATGTTAATTAAACAATTTGATTTGCTGATATAAGTGAGTGCATACTACAGCAATCAGTTCTAGGCGATTTTGGACCTAAAATCTGAACTGATACTAAAGACAGTAGGAGTAAGGCAAATTCCTCACCTCTAAGTTATAGTTCTCAATCTGGTAGATATTGTTCAGTCCTTGGGCTGTGAAATAGTCCAAACAGGCCGAGCAGCCCAGCCTCAACAGGAAACTGCAAAAGAAAGAGATTCCAGGTTAAACCAAGATTACATTAACGCTGTTGGTCAACTTGTGTACCACTCCAGAGAGACTTACTGCGTACCTGGAAATGCTGTTGTCCATCGGGTAGGGTGGTGGAGGTGTGCAGTGGGACGAAGGCACCATTTGTAACTGTGACTGGAGGGGGTTGGTGGGGCTCAGGGAGCTCAGGTCTGTGTTCATGGGAACAGGGCCACCCATCATAGGAGGGGTCACTGAAGGAAGGGGAAAGGGTTGAGACTGTAATAAACCTCAGAAAAGGGGAAATAAAATGGTAACACTTTACAATGTGGTTCAATGCATTATGAACCAACAATGAAACATACTTTTACAGCATAATAATCTTTGCTCATTAACTTCACTTTAAGACATTTCAAATGCTGTACAATGAGCAAATCGTAATTAACATTGAAAAATCCAGTTAAAAGTGTCAAAATTTGTTTCCTTTTTTTCCTCTTTTGCTCAGTAAGGCTACATTTGTTACAGTTGGTTGAATGGTCAACCAGTAATTTTGCTAAATATTGAAAGTACTGAGGTAACTTATAATAATATACAGTTGAAGTCAGAATTATTAGCCCCTCTTTGATTTTTTTTTTCTTATTTAAATATTTCCCAAATTGTTTACCACAGCAAGGAAATTTTCACAGTATGTCTGATAATATTTTTTCTTCTGGAGGAAATCTTATTTGTTTTATTTCGGCTAAATTAATTTTTTTAAAAACATTTGAAGGTCAAAATTATTAGCCCCTTTAAGCTATATTTTTTTCGATAGTCTACAGAACAAACCATCATTATACAATAACTTGCCTAATTACCCTAACCTGCCTAGTTAACCTAATTAACCTAGTTAAGCCTTTAAATGTCACTTTAAGCTGTATAGAAGTCTTGAAAAATTCATTCATTCATTTTCTTTTCAGCTTAGTCCCTTTATTAATCCGGGGTCGCCACAGCGGAACGAACCACCAACTTATCCAGCACATTTTTACACAGCGGATGCTCTTCCAGCCGCAACCCATCTCTGGGAAACATCCACACACACTCATTCATACTCATACACTACGGATAATTTAGCCTACCCAATTCACCTACGGATAATTTAGCCTACCCAATTCAATTCTTTGGACTGTGGGGGAAACCGGAGCACCCGGAGGAAACCCACGCAAACACAGGGAGAACATGCAAACTCCACACAGAAACGCCAACTGACCCAGCCGAGGCTCAAACCAGCGAACTTCTTGCTGTGAGGCGACAGCACTACCTACTGCGCCACTGTGTCGCCCCTGGCTTGTAAAATATCTAGTAAAATATTATGTACTGTCATCATGGCAAAGATAAAAAAAACTCAGTTATAAGAAATGAGTTAATTACACTTAGAAATGTGTTTTGAAAAAAAGCTTCTCTCTGTTAACAGAAATTGGGGGGAAAAAATAAACAGGGGGGGCTAATATTTCAGGGGGGCTATTACTTCAGACTTCAACTGTATGTGACCGTGGACCACAAAACCATACGTTGAACATGAAAAAGAAAAAAACAACAACACTGTAGGGGTCAAGTATCAATAATCAGTGGAATATTCAGTAAAGATCATGTTCCATCAAGATATTTAGTACATTTCCAATTGTAAACACATCAACATTTTTTTTATTGCTAATTTGCATTTAAAGGTGATGTTCTCAGTATTTGGATTTTTGAATCCTCCGATTCCAGATCTTCAAATAGTTGCATCTCGGCCAAATATCCTAACAAACCACACACCAGTAGAAATCACATTTATTCAAGGTGATGTAGAAATCTCAGTTTTAAAAAACTGACACTTTTGATTGGTTTTGTGGCGCAGGTTCACATATTTTAAAATGTAAACTTACAAGTTCTAGTGAGTAAAAGCTGAATTTTTTAATTCAGTTTGAGTGTCAAATGATCCTTTGTCATTTTAAATGCTGATTCATACCAAATGCTTTAATTGCGAGCAGTGATGAACCTTATTGTAAAGTGTTATCAATAAAAAGCATGCAATATTTCCTTGTCCCCAACCCATCCCTGACTGATAACGACTGAACAACAAACACCCGAGGGCACTAAATACAGATTAGGAGATTTCAGAAGTCAAGAAACCTGAGGCACATTTCACACAGGAGAAAGCATATTTGTCATATCCCAGTACATTTTGACAGCACAAGTGTGCCGTGGGGAAGGTGAATTGTCCCACAAAGATCTGGTTCAAAACTGTCTGTCAGAGTGACATTGAGAAATGAGAATTCCTCAAGCCCAGACGAGACCAGGAGAAAGGGGTCTCCATCAAAAAAAATGAACACCAGAAATCTCTTCATTTAGAAGATCTTTGACAATGTGGTGGGTTGGTGGAGAGATTGTGCACATCTACTAATTGAATGATTAAGGAGCGAGCTCTTACTGTCAGTGAGTCCTCCAGGCATGCCGGACGGGGTGAGAGTGTTGCGCTGTTGGGGGTTGATGAGTTGACTGACAGAGGGCAGTTTGTTCTTGCAGAGGGTGGGCGAGCTGGAGCCGAATGCAGGCTGGGGTGGCAGAGAGCTCCTGAGGGAAAGATAACCACACGCGTTCTCATACTGCCACTGGAAACTGGCCCTAAACTATAGACAACGTCCCATTACTGAAACTGCCCGCTTCTGATGTCAGGGATCTTCGTGTAGATTTGACAGTAAATTGTGACCCCGGACTAAAAACCGGATGCTGCAGGTGTGTACATGGAATGGGTCAAAATGATGGATTTTTTTTGTTTGTTTTATGACAAAAGTCATTTGAATATTAAGTAAAGAGTGTGTTCCATGAAGATTCTCTCTGTATTCTGTAAATATACCAAAATATATTTTTGGATTATCAATGTACATTGCTAAGCCCTTCATTTACACAACTTTAAAGGGGATTTTCTCAGATTTTTTTTTTTTAACCCTCAGATTTCAGATTTTCTTATAGTTGCGTCTCGACCAAATGTTGTCCTATACCTAACAAAGTATACATCAATGGAAAGCTCATTTATTCAGCTCACAAATCAAAATAAAAAAGACGCTTGTGATTGGTTTTGTGGTCCACAATTGTGCTACCCTGTTATTACATGCAAATGTTTTGAATATTATGTGGAAAGTCTAAACTGTTCTGCAATTCCCAGAATAGTTGTATATGGGACAAAGATCACATGGAGAAAAAATAACTTAAAAATAACATGAGAGTTAAATATAGATCTAAATCATTCTAAATATAAAAAATAGCATGACAAAGAGGAATTATATCGGTGGAATCATTAGTAGATTCACTAAATTATTTACACAAGTTATTTGTGTAATGTTATGACTTAATGGTATTGTGATTCAGAACGCACATCCTGTCATCATGATTTCTTCAGTCAAACAAAAAGGTTTTTTTGTGTCTTCTTTTGTGCTTACAATAGAAGTAAAAATGTTGTGGTTACATTCTTTAAAATAGCATTGGTTCCACAGAACAAAGTCTGATTTGGAGCGATATGAGGCTGAGGTGAGCATTCTGAGCACACTGCTTCTTTAAATGATTCTTTGTTCACATACTGAACAATACAAATTCTAGGCGTTGCAGTTCATTGACTTTTTTAAAAGCTCTGACAATTGAAGGAAACAGAAGAATGGAGAAATAAAGAAGAAAAGAGAATAAAGAGGAAGAGTAGGGATAAGAACACAAAAGCAGAGAAGTCATTTATTGAATAGTAGTAACTGACAAAAGTGCATGAGCCATCGAGAATACATTAAACAACCTTTAACTTCATAGGAAACAAAAGAATCTGTCGACAACACTAAAGCACTTGTTTACGTTTCACTTTACATTGCAGAAATTACATCTTTAAGAAAATGCACAAATACAACAGAAACCAACTGCCCAGCAGTGCACTTTATAAAACATGTCCAGCATTATTAAAATTCTGTCATCAATAAAGTCTATCCCCCCCACATTTATACACAACTCATGAGTCCAGCTCCAATAATAAAACAAAGACAGAGGCGACGGAAATGAAAAGAAAGAAGCTATTTATGATGAACCATCAACAAGATCTTAAAGAAAAACAAAATGAGTCCCATAAAAAAGGTGTGTGCTTGGTTCCTGGTCAGCTTTGACATTCAGGACTGTTTAGAAAGAAGAAACAAAGACGGAAAAGAGATAAATAAGGTGGTCAGCTGAGAAGTCGCTATACTGTTTATGTGCAATGGAGTACTGTGCAATACCAGCAGATTATCATAAACGCTGAGGTGAAAGTCACCTCGGTCACAAAGGCCCTTTAAGAAACGCTGAAAAAAAATGTTTTACAAAACTTCTGATTCCTGATATTTTAAACAACAATATTAATGATATCTGAATCTGAGTGTATAAGCAAATTTAACACAAAAACGGATTATTTTCGAATGAGCGCCACAGTTGAGAAAATACACTTTTGGAGGGACAAAAATCATGCAACAAAAAAAATCTAAAATGACTTCACATGACAGCTCACATTTTCAAATGAGGTGTTCAGGTGGCAAAAAGAATATCCTCCGTTCAATCTATTTGTGGCATGTAAAAGTCTAGGCATTACCACAGGTGACATTTGGAGAAGCAAGGAGCCCCTGGAGGGGCAGAGGATGAGATGAAGGAGAGATGGAGAGAGAGGAGCGAAGGAAGCTCTGAAGGAGGAGGAGGAGGAGGAGGAGGAGGAATGTGATTCCTGCATTCAGGAAGCACTGAAGCACCTCTTCTGCTCACCTATTGGCTCCAGAAGCTCTGAGCGCAAACGGGCCCTTAACAGACTGCAGAAAAGAGCCAAAGACAGACAGTGAGAAAGAGAGAGACGCGAAAAAGCATGCAGACTTGAGGAGAGAGGAGAGAAACAAATGAAGGTTGACACCAATGGCAGGATTGCATAAAACTAACAAGATATCAGATTGTATATAATAAAATGTTTCCATCCATCTATTTTTATGCACATTTTGGAATATAGCACAAAAAATGCTTGCTTGAAATGTGCCAAGTAGTAGAGGAAGTGATGATTTTGCTCTCTTTGGCTCATTGGATGGAAAAGTGCTTTATTTGCAAATGTTTTATGCAATATTCCAGTTTATATAAGCACATAAGTTTAATTTACATCTTTAAATGGGAACATAGTGATAAGCAGGTAATCAAAACAGGGATGTTGCAAATGTCGTCACCTTAGAATTATAAGGTTCAATCTGACATATTTGTCAAAATTGAGTTATTGACATATTAAATGACAACTTATTTACATTATGGCATGTTTTTTATACAAGTTTTTTACATTTTAAGACTTTTTATTTTAAAAAACAAAACAAATATTACACACATACTGTTTGCAATGGAATGCAAAAACTGTGAAGCTCAATATCTCAAAATCATTCAGAAAGTAGATAGAACCTTATAATTCCAAGGTGACGATGTATTCATCTATAAATCTTTCAATCTTCATTCAAATAAAAGTGTATGATGTAATTCAAAGCTAAGTTAAATACATATGACAAAACATCTGATAGTAACTAAATATGATGCATTTCCCCCTGTATTTTAGCATGTGCACAATCTCTCCACAAGGTGGCAGTAAATTGAAACTGAAAACATTAAACCAAAAAAAAAAAGAAGGAACAGTGAGAAAAAACTACAAGCAAACCAGCAAAATAAAACAACCAACCCACTGGATCTATGACACAAGAAACTTTATTTAAAAAAAAAGTAAGGAAAAAAGAAGAAAGCAAACAGGTTTATGAGTGAAACAGCAGCAGCATGCAAACAAAGCCTGAAAATGATCAAACCACATTTACTGTATGCTTGGAAACTAAACAATCCACACACACACAAACAAAAATATTAACGGAGATGTCTTAAATACAATCAACAGACTGCATTAAGCAGGTACTCATATTATAGTTTGAACAGTCAAATTCACAGCCTGTGTTGTTTCGTCCTTGCCCTACGAAGGGACAATTTTAAAGATAATGGCTACTTGGTCCTTCTTACCTAGTCATTAAGCTCAGACCAAAGCATGGTCAAATGATCCCTGAAATCACAAGGCTCTCTTGTCACCTTTTCTCACACTAAACAGAGTTGTCTGAGCAGTTTATTGTCTCTAGTAGAAATGAGCATTTTCAAATCATGGGTTCCCTTGGGAATATCTATGGGTTTTCAGAATAGCAGTTTTTACTTAAACTCCTCAACATTCCTGGGTTCCTGTAACTAATGGTTCAGCGTTATATGGGCAGAACGCTGGAATGCTAAAGAGGTATGTGGTCTGTGGTTAAGATTATGGAAGGATGACATAACTACAATAATTGCGGAAAATATGTATTCTAAAAAAACGTTTAAGATTTTATTTTAAGATAAAAAATAAAATAAAATATTTTTATGCCTATGAGAACAATAATGTGCGCACAGATTGCAGATGTGTCTTGCACTAATTTGTTTGTCCACAAGATATCAACATTGCATACAGTGTTAAGTCAGCATTATTAGAAACAGATGAGAACAACAACAAACTACTGAAGACAGCAAATAGATAATCATGTGCACTTAGCAAACGGGTTGAAACACACCTACTGTATAATTCAAGTTTTACCCTTTCAAATGCATGATCTAAATATTCCTAACCCCCCTCTGTAAGTTTTGTAATGAGACCGTTATTTAGTTTATCATGGGAGACACCAAAGCCCCAACGATTTATCTATATATAGTGTTTTTTTTCTCTCTCAATTTTTTGCAAATATTGACAAACGTCCTAATTATATTGTGAAATATCTGATATTTCAATTCTCAAATATGTGTGAGAACTAGGGGTGGGAATCTTTAGGGACTTTGTGATCTGATCAAATTCTGGGGGTCTTGATCTGATTCAGATTTTAAACTTATATTTTTCCTGTTTCTTCTGCTGTCCATTTACATCTTTACATTTTAATCACATTTCGAGTTTATGTGTTTCTTGTTTAATAATTGGAATCTCTGTATGACAGTACTGTCATCTTATAAATCATTTATTTTTATTAAAGAATTGTTTGGGATGAACATGCTCCGGATGTAAAAAAAAAAAAATAAGAAGCCAATTACAAAAGGCAATTATGTAAAGTAAACATCTTGCATAAAAAATCATATTCATTTTCCAAAAAAAAAGAGAGCATCATAATTTTATTTATCATATTAAGAAAATGTTAAGGGAAAAATGTACAGTAAAATTCAAAATTATTACTACATACAAATGTTACGAATTATTATCACATATTTCAATACATTTTCAGTTATTTCCCAAGTAGCCTATATTTTTTCTCACTGCATTTTAAACAATAGATTTAGACAGTAAAAATATTTGACTAGTTCTTTTGCAAGATGTTAGTATTTGGCTTAAAAATAAAGCAAGCTTTAGAACAAAGTAATGTTTCATTAGTTTGCAACACTGTACAGTATGCCTAGTTCACTTTCATACACAAAGCACATTTGCAGAACACAAGCTGCAAACCTTCACTCATAATGGAGTGTGCTGTAATGTTGATATACTATCCTATTCGCCTCCTGTAGCGATTATAGAACCATTAGCATAAATGACGAGTAGCACAGCGTGGAACAACGTCACCATGCTTTTGATGGTTTTGCTTTGCAACGTCACCATGCTTTTGAAGGTTTTGCTTTCGGGAGGAATGTGGTCGCTCAACTGATCAGAAGCACTGTACTTGTAATTATCCAATCATTTCCAAATTAATCGAATTCTGCAGTTTGTAACTGTGCGGTTATCAGCACTTTTTACTGTTTACAGTTTGTGCCGCGCAGGCCCAAATCTTCATAAGCGTCATTAATCGTGATGCATCGATTTTTTTCTCCCACCCATGTATTTGCTGCCTTCAAATCAATTATACTTTGAGAGACCGCATACTGTATTCAAATCTGCAACCTGGCTTAAAGACATGTTTTTTTTGCCAGTAGAGGGCACATATTCAGAACAAACAAAGGTGTAGTTCGATGACACCCTGAGTATGGAATCATGGGAGTTGTTGCCTTTATTACCTCCTGCAAATCCTATTCATGAATGAACTAAAGTATTCAAAGCGTATAATTATTTTAGTATAAAGCAGAGTAAGGCTGAAAGTCATGGAAGTGAAATGAGACCACTGAAGCAACTGCTGATGAGAGACGAGCACAACACGCCACGAAAGCAGCAGAGCTTTTATTATGGCACAGTCAACTGTTTCCGGTTCTTCCAGTTGTGATCAAGTGAGAAAGAAACAGCACTGTTTTATCATAAATAATAAATACATTTTAAGTTTCTGTTATAATGCTGCTCTTTTTAAAACAACCTTTTAATGTGTCTTTGGTTTCCATTTTCTATTAAAACAAACCAGAAATTGAAAGTGTATGACAAAGTGACACAGGACATGATCCTTGGCACTAGTTAACTTTGATTAATTATATGGATTAGAATATTCTACAGATAATTTTATGAAAATGTAAGAAATAAAAATTAATATAGCACTGTTCTAGTAGTGTTTGGATATTTTAATGAAAAAAATAAATCATATGCATTATGCTTTTAAAGCATATTATGCCTGTTATTCTATAAAACCCATTAGAAGATTCCTTGGGAATCCATGCTGAATCCAGTTGACCTAAAAACTGACATCATGACTAAACAGCTCAATTGGGTGTGAATGGTTTAAGTCATTTTAGGAAAATGTACATGAAGAAAAGCACTCAGATTGAAAGTTCTGCACCTTTAGCATATACATCACATTACCAGACATAACTTGGTTGCTTTATGAGAGAAAACTATTCAGTACTGAATTGTGACAAGGCTCAGTTAGAATTTGATTGAAATTTCCAGGTCTCTCCCTCCCCCTCTGTTGAGCACTAGTACAGCAGATCCTAAAGGCTAAAGTATGCCAGGAGTCTAAATTTGCATTTAACATGAAGACTAATAACAATTTGCTGTGGGTGTTTGAACTTGTTTGACTCAGATGCAGCTCTGAGGTGATCCGCACATCATCAAGTAAATAAAATTAAAATAAATCATAGCACCATCTCAGCAAGGTTCACCTTCAATAAGAAACCAACCAAAATGCAAAACAATGTTAATCTTGTGTGCTGGGTTGATTACAGCTTGTCCAATAACAACATCATTATCAGCGATGCACAACGTCAAAAAATCACATGCAGGATGCAATGCAAACTCATACACAGCAGCCACGGTTATACGTGAATCCACAAAACCAGCCAAAAGTGCTTTTTTAATTGATTAGATTTATTAATAAAAAAGCTTTCCAATGATGTATGGCTTCTTAGGATAGGATACTATTTGGCTGATATACAATTATGTGAACATCTAAAAAACTGAGAGATCAAACTCAAGGGTTTTGAACTCAGTGTTGAAGGTAATGAGTTAATTAAATACCTCATTACTTTAACTTAAATAGAGTAAGTTCACAGTACTCATATAGATTAGTTTTCAAACTCAAATGGTTTGTAGCAATCGACTTCCTCAAACAGTTTGAGTTGCCTTAACTTATTGGGTTTTACAGTACTCAGTTGGTTTGAGTTCTCTTCATTCATTGGGTTTTACTGTGCTCAAATTGCTTCATTTACTCAAATGGATTAAGTTCACAGTACTCATTAGGATTAGTTTTTGAACCTAAATGGTTTGTTGCAATCGGTTTCCTCAAATGGTTTGAGTTACCTTAACTTTTTGGGTTTTACAGTATAAAGAAATCACCTTTAAATTTGTCAAAATGAAGTTCTTAGCAATGCACATAACCAACCAAAATTGAGTTTTGATATCTTTATAGTAGGAAATTTATAAAATATTTTCAAGGAACACAATTTTTACTTAATTTTCTAATGATTTTTGGCATAAAAGAAAAATGTATAATTTTGACCTATAAACATGCAATATTAGGCTGGCTTATACTGATACCGTATCAACAGTGTGAGAGAATTAAATTGCCATGTTAAACTGCAGAGTTTGCACTACAGTGGCCCTTAGATGAGGCAGAAATTAATTTTTACAAGAATAAAATAAATATCTGAATGACAAAGTCAGGTCAGTCATGGCCAGACAAATGAGCAATCGCAATCACTATCAAATCCACAAGAGTTAAAAGCAAGCAAGAAAGCTTGTGTCATGTTAAACACAAAAATCAGTTTGTGGGCAGACCTTGCTAGATGAGTGTAGCTTGCTTGTCGCTAGTCACATTATGAAATATATTCCCCATATTATTTATTTCAAAATAATCTTCAATTGAAAATCACTCATTATTATTGGGATTTGTTTTTCCGCAAATGTAAGGTACTCACTGTTTCTGCAAGAGGTTCTGCTGCTGCTGTCTGTATGACTCAATAGTCTGCTGAGGGAGGAACTGCATGAGTTCCAAAGACTCTTTGATTTTCACCAAAATCTCATAGATTTCACGGCCTTTAATCTGAAGCACAGAGAGGGAGAGAGGATGGGGTAAGTCTAGATGTCAGACTCTTACATTATGCTCTTCATTTTCAATGCCTACTCAAAGGATGAAAGTCTGGAAGATAATCTTTGAATATTATGCATTTTCTTTATCAAATATTCGTTCACACTTTCGAGAAAAAGCCTAAATATAAGGGTCAGATAAAAAGGGGCTTTTAAGCACAACATCATGTAATATAGTTTAGTTTTTTTGTTGAACATTATTTATCCTATTCTTAATTAGATATTTTTTTCTGAGCGGAAGCAATTACTGTCAAGCATGGTTTAAATGTGCATTTCATACTAAAACATTGTCTGGCCTATTTAAAACCAATATATTTAAATTTAAATATTTAAAATAATAATATTTAAAATACCATTTAAGGATCAAAGTGTAGCCCCAACATACTAATTGATTTACATATTAGATCTTAAATTTGATTTGTTTTTAATAATTTAAACCATTAAAGAAAAAGTCATCCTATTAAACTGTTACATTTAGCACAGGTCAGAAAAAGTACAGTTGAAGTCAGAATTATTAGCCCCCCTTTGAATGTTTTTTTTTTAAATATTTCCCAAATGATGTTTAACAGAGCAAGGACATTCTCACAGTATGTCTGATAATATTTTTTCTTCTGGAGAAAGTCTTATTTGTTTTATTTCGGCTAGAATAAAAGCAGTTTTTAATTTTTTTTAAATCATTCTAAGGTCAAAATTATTAGCCCCTTCAAGCTATATTTTTTTCGATAGTCTACAGAACAAACCATCGTTATACAATAACTTGCCTAATTACCCTAACCTGCCTAGTTAACCTAATTAAACTAATTATGCCTTTAAACGTCACTTTACGCTGTATAGAAGTGTCTTAAAAAATATCTAGTCAAATATTATTTACTGTCATCATGGCAAAGATAAAATAAATCATTTATTAGAAATGAGTTATTAAAACTATTATGTTTAGAAATATGTTGAAAAAATCTTCTCTCCATTAAACAGAAATTGGGGAAAAAAATAAACGGGGGGTCTAATAATTCAGGGGGCTAATAATTCTGACTTCAACTGTATATTATATTATATATATATATATTACACTGAATGACAATAGAATATTATTTATTACACTTTAAGTAATCTGAAAAATTCAAAATAGACACATATTAGCTTAAATATGCATTTATATATATATATATATATATATATATATATATATATATATATATATATATATATATATATATATATATATATATATATATATATTTATATAATCTCTTTTGTGCTATGATTTTGATGCAGACACCAAAATGAGATGTCTACTCACAGAATAAACACGTTGTTTTTTTTATTAACTAAACATTAACTCTACTAATAGTTTAATGTAATGAAGCCGTATGTGTTGTTATGCATCACATAGCATTAATAATACCACCAATGTATTAGTTTTACCAACTTGTGCATGATTACATTAAAAAACAATGGAAACAACAGATGCAAGAACACTTCCTTTCTGAATGGGCCTAGGTCTATATTTTCAAATAACTGAAAACTTAAAGCCTTGAATACTGCAGACAGATAAAAGACACTCACAGGCAGACAAAACACTTCCTCGTCTGTAGATCTTCGCTTCTTGATGGAGTTTAGCTGGGAGAGGTGAGAAGAGGCTTGACGGAAAGCTGTGGAAAATGGAGACAGAAGAAGTGAAACGGCTGTAAGAAAAGGTCTGCGAGCACAAGACACAGAGCTAAAGCACAGCACAGGAGGAAGAGCTGCAGTGTGTGTGTTTGTCAAGAGGACATGCAGTATGTGTAGAGGTGATAGCACGAAGCATAAGAAACATGCAGTCCAAGTGTGTGTGTGTTTTAGATGAAGCCCAGTCACCAGCCCCCAGCACTACTTACGGCGTTTCGTACCCTCACTGCTCTTTGTGCCATCGGTGACGTGCTGTTTGCGGATGCTGTCCTCGTCAGCTTTGCGGTCACGTCCAGGGCATGCACAGATACGAGCCTCAAAACACCGTCGACCCAAAACCTGACCACTGTAGAGATAGATTATGAAATTAAGTCATATTTCAATATTTCTTTTACACAATATATATATTATTATTATTTTTTAATTTTAAATAGTCTTTACTCTCTGGTTTCCAATGTGACGATGATGAGAATCGGCCGCCTGTTCATTCCTCCAACACAGCTGGAGTTACACATGAAATTGTACAAGATGGTTGTGAACTCTGTGCCCACCTGTTAATAGAGAATAGACATGTTAAATGTTTTGCTTTTTGTATCAGTATCCTTTAAAAATGTGTCTTGCACAGAAACATTGCATACTGAGTCAGATGTGTATTATTTAATCTGTTGTGAGAAATACTAAAGTAGAATACTAATAATATTTTACAAAACAATTCAGAGCCAACGGGCTATATGCAGACAGACTTTTCATTGTCAGCCAGGCAGCCCAAGGGCTCTTCCATTACAAAATTGTCACATTCAAGATCTGATTTCTTTAAAAATCAGTAATCTTCACTGCCTGTTAAATATATACTGTACGATATGAAGTGGGTCTAAGATCAGACAAGAAGCACAGCATTAAATTCAATTTCCCCCCCGTCATGTCTTTAAAATATGACAGTTTTTTTACCCCAGTATTTTAAAATGGAATTTCTGCGCTAGCCTGTTGCTACTGACGGCGCTAGTGGTTACAACGGTCTTTCATCTCGTTTTACGATTGAACAACTAAATGAATGCTTAAGTCTATTTAACTGAATGTAGTGTAATTACATTACAACATTGATGCTGTAAAAACAACCTTGTGAAATTAAAAATAGTCACATTAAGCTTTCACCGGAAGTTTATAGTTGGCTTTAAAACTGTAGCTGTGCATTAAGCCCATTAAAGTGGGAATGCTTTTGTTCTCCTCTCCTTTTCAAAAGAACAAAAAAGAAGAAGGAAATATTGGGGCCATCCAAGTTTATTTCAGGAAATCAGTGGCATTTTGATATTTTGTTTGCAATACTGAAGCCCTAAAAATTCCATAAATTAATTAATCCAGAACAGAGACTGGCAGTGGCAGTATGTCAAAGTTGAAGAGGGACATGTGCATGCACAAACTTGAAATCAGCATACTAAACCATCTGCCACATTCTGTCTTCATAGTGCTCTGTGTAGTACTTCAGAATATTTAAAGTGCTCTGTGCTGCGAGTTATACAGTGTGAGGTTATACTTATTTTTTAGAGTGTAAAAATGTTGATTTCAGTGTGCAATGAACTTTACTGTAGTTCAACCCCAAAATGAAATGTCTGTTATTCTCAAGGTGTGTAAGGTTTCTGTGGATCTTCAGAACAAAAATAACATTTTATAATATCTGAGAAATGTATGAATTTCTACTGAAAGTCTGTTCACTTAAAATTTTCATCAAGTGATTAAAAAATCCAAAAGAAGCTTAAACATGCTTAAACACACACGTTTGATCGCAAGAATAAACTTCATTGTAAATCAAGCACTTTATAAGTGAAACAAAATGTTTATGTGCATATAAAACTGAATTAAATTGACTTACATTAAAAATAAAATTTGGTTTGATCTGTATTAACTTTAATCTCTCAGATAAGATCACAAATACATTCATGTGTGTTCCGTATATGTACAAGAGTTTACTTAAAACTTCATGAGGGTGAGTAAATGACGACAAAACTTTCATTGCTTTAACATCTGCTGAGAGTGCTTTCAGGTGTGCAGGGTTTGTAGGAACAGCCAGGTTCACTGCAGTTCTTCTGTAATTGTAGGTGTGTGTGTGTGTGTGTGTGTGTGTGTGTGTGTGTGTGTGTGTGTGTGTGTGTGTGTGTGTGTGTGTGTGTGTGTGTGTTCACCTGAGGGGGCTCATAAGGCACCAGCACACTCTGACGCCCAGTAATGGAATCCTCCACGTATTGAGCGTGACTGTTTCCCTCAACCCTAATAAGGTGACTGGGTGGGGCTATTTGGCCTATTGAACACAACATCAGTAAATTATTCTGAACATTAAAAATGTTTAGTCATATTTATACACGACATTTACAAAAGAGTGGCATACCGTCATTGAACTCTCTGCTCAGCTCGTGGTTTGGGCATCGTTTGACCACCTCAGTAACATGCTCTGCTTTTTTATAGACAGGCATAGCCCGTATGACTGCACCCTGGGGTGGATTGGTAAGGACCTTGATTTGAATAGGACATGTTTTGGCAATCTGACAGTACAACTTCTTCAACTCTGTTGAGTACTAAGAAAACAGAGAGAAGAGCTTGGTTAGTACATTGCAAATATTAATAATCTTTCTTTTTTTTCCCCCAATCCAATAAATAAACTTAAAAAAACTGAAGAAGTGATATATATAAACACATACATGCATACATACATACATGTACATATATAAAGCCTTTCTTGTAAACTCTCGTAAAATAGCCTTGTGAGACAACCTGCATTTTACTGTCTTTAAAGACAAGAGCAGCTGGCTTTAGGCGCTGGACTTCTGGTTCTGTCCTCCAGCTGTCATAGGTAAAGATATACCTGTGTTTAAGGACACTAAAATATGCTTTCCAAACTACATGATTTATCATCAGGAACCATTTCGAAGCTGAAATCATGTTTGCTGAAATTATATTCTGCTAATTTTGAGCAAGTAAAGCTTAGTCTTAATAACCTTCATTCATAAAACAACAAATCACAAAATCATTGTTTCTCAAATATATCAATACTAACTGCTCTAAATATCCAAATTAATTCAATTGTAAAATTCCAGAATTATGGGGCAATAAAGTATAGAATTATGAAATATATACATTTTTTAAAGCTGATTTTAGTTTCATGAAATGGTTTCTAGTTTCTGGTGTATACTATGAATTTTACCAGTTTAACTACGGGCACTTTTATGTCCTTTGATAATTTATCCAAAAATATATATCATTTTGTTTAAAATCCTCTTTCTTTTTCAAACTAATAATAATAATAAATTTACTAGCTTTCTATTATATTTCTTTCATATTATTCAATCTACTTTTAGGTGTCAAAATCCCTGTTTTCGCCTTGTCGCACACCCAGAGTTTTAAACTTCAACAATGAAAATAACATCTTAAATATTATTTATCTGGTAACTATTAATGTATTTTAATATATTTCCACCACAACACTGTAATGTCGCTTTAAAATGATTGTGTGATAGATTGTTGAGGTGGTTTCTCAACAATTTATCAACAATCTATCACAAGAGTTTATCACAAATGTTTAAGAGTTTATTAATTTTCTAATAAATATCTAATGTTTCTCTGCATTAACACTGATTCATTGTCATTTTCATCACCACACACATTTTTTTTTTTTTTTAAATATTTTAAAAGTTCTTATCACACATTAAAAATGTATTCACGACTTATGAGTTCATGCTCTATTTAACATACAAATTCAGTTTATTTATTTTCTAATAAGCTCTTAACCAAATTAATATTACATTTTAGAGTGTGACAGGTGTACAATTTGGTCCTAAGAGACTAATTTATTTCATTGACGAATGTAAAATTATTGTATACATTGTGGAAAGATTGGTTAAACTAGACGCAAAAACTATTTTATATAATTTTTGACTGTCTTAATTTACTTCATTTTGAAATAAAAGCTGTATACTGAGATTTGATGGAAATGACATTTGGAATTATAAAGTTCTATCTGCGTTCTGAATGATTTTGAGATATTAAGGTTCAAAGTTTTTGCATTCCATAGCAAACAGTATGTGTGTAATAATAGTTTTTTTAAATAAAAAGTCTTAAAATGTAAACAACTTATAAAAAAAACATCCCATAATGTAAATAAGTTGTCATTTAATAAGAATATGTCAATAACTCATTTTTTACAAAAATGTCAGATAGAACCTTAGAATTCTAAGGTGACGATTTGTTCATTTCACAATGGAAACAATGTTAAATATAAACAGTTTCTCTTTTTATCCAAGTTTGTTCTCTTACAGATCTTAAAACTAGACAAATTGTTTAAACTTATGAGGCTATGCTACGTTACTTTTGAACAAGTTTTTTTTACTCAACTTCACAAGGCTAAAAGTGCCCGTAGTTGAAGAATTGCTCATATATTGAATTAAATCAAATCAAATGTGGTAATATCAACTGTATTTGCCAACATCCTCTTCATCACTGATGACTTGATGTTCAGGGTGTCACAGACCACGAAAAAAAAAAAACATACACAATTGCATCACACAGTGTTCTTGAATCATCCACATGACCACAGGCTAACACTCAGCTCTTACTCATACCTACAGCATCATCAGGTGTTGAAGATACTGTCTAACCACACACAATAGGTCAAAAAAGAAAGATCTGCGTGATTAAACAGTCTCACAAAGCGTGACCGCCAACATTGTGACAACAGCAAATCACCACTCAGCCACTGTCAATGTTGCAATAGATAATGGCATGCCATGGATTTAGTATTGTAAATAATAATGGCTGGTTACACATCACTTCTTTTTCAAGAAAAATACCACCGATGATACTTTTCTTTGCAGCTTTTATATGAATTCTTGTGCTGAAAGCAGCGTATCAAGAAAATAACTGTAAAAAACATTCCTGTCAAGTTCATTTCAAAAGGTGAGGAGGAAAGAAATAAAGAAAAAAAAAAAGAGCTGTGAACATTGCCAGGGGCTGTTCTGAAGAACAATGCCACATTAAATTCCATCTCTATTAACTTTTGATATGAAGTGTTCCAATGAGAGGAGCCCATCCCAACACCTGCTTGTGAGTTTTCATAGTGTTACACAATCTAGACAAGAACAAACACACAAATCCTGGCCATTTCCTGAAGGAACTGATAGAATAAAACTAGATGAGAGAGAGAGAGAGAGAGAGAGAGAGAGAGAGAGAGAGAGAGAGAGAGAGAGAGAGAGAGAGAGAGAGAGAGAGAGAGAGAGAGAGAAGAGAGAGAGAGAGAGAGAGAGAGAGAAGAGAGAGAGAGAGAGAGAGAGAGAGAGAGCGAGAGAGAGAAAACAAGAAAACTAAAGTAAAGAATTTACTGAACAAACATAATTCTAGATGTTTAGAAAGGGGGGGGGGTGTTAACACTACTTAAAGTCTGCTTGAACTGAAAGCATGTTGATGAACTTCCAACTGAAATAGAATATTGAGTAGAAAGCATCATTCTCTCATAGCAAACTAAAGGTAAGAGAGGTGTGGTTAAGGATATTAGTATGCAATTGCTATGGAAGCCCTCAGATTGACATCAGCAGAAGGATTGCGACTCAAAACAAAAGGTCAAAAAAAAAAAAAAGGTGAGTTAGCAAAGTAAACATTGTACATTCTGATAATTTTTTTATCATGAACTACTTTAAATGTTTGTTATTCAAGAATAATGAAAATTTTAACATAACATTCGATACATTACCGTTTTGAATAAATATTAATAAATGAAAAATATTTAATTTAAATAACAGTAAATCAATGAATAAAGGAATATTTAAAATGTTTTCCTAATTTTACATTTAAAATAAGACAGATCACTAAATTGCACTCATTAATAAACTAACAGTGTTTTTTGTGTATAATTATATTCGTGTAAATTAATGCTAATAAATAAAATAAATAAATGTTCATGTTTTAATTAACATTAATTGCTTCAAAAATTATAATTATGAATAAACTATGTTATATTTTATAATATAAAAAAAATTTTTTTTACATTTTAAATAAACCAAAAATCTAAAAATGTAAATATAATGTACGAAAAATAATCAATGTTAGTTTAAGACTAAATCAATTATATATCTGACCAGCAAATTTATATGAAATAATAATATAAATTCACAAATTTATTAACCTGTTAATTTCATTCATTCATTCATTTTCTTTTTGGCTTAGTCCCTTTATTAATCTGGGGTCGCCACAGCGGAAAGAACCGCCAACTTATCCAGCACATGTTTTACGCAGCGGATGCCCTTCCAGCTGCAACGCATCACTGGGAAACACCCATACACACTCATTCACCTATAGCGCATGTCTTTGGACTTGTGGGGGTAAACCAGAACACCCGGAGAAAACCCACGCGAACACGGGGAGAACAAGCAGACTCCACACAGAAATGTCAACTGACCCAGCAGAGGCTCGAACCAGCAACCTTCTTGCTGTGAGGCGACAGCACTACCCACTGCGCCACCCTAACCTGTCAATTTGTTTTTTAAAACTGAAAATGGTTAAAAATGTAAATTATTTTTAGATATATTGTTTGTTGACTCAAAGTTAGTCTGTTAATTTTAACTTAATATTTGTATAACAGGGTTGAAATAAACTTTAACTACAACAGAAATTCTAACTACATACTTTACTATATTAAAAGAAACTCTGTACAATCAATTGTTTGACTTCTAAATTAAAAATAGTCTATCCAGTCCATATTTTTGTCACCCGATCTGTCACCTCTCATGCATTAGCTGATGATGTCTCCATCAGAAAACATCTCCACTCTCAGAAATGCCTCGACTCATTTTAGCTTGGACTAATTTAGCGCCAGGGTGCTTTCACCGATGGATGATGGAGGTGTTTTATGCGTGAACGAAGCACAGGTTTTGAAAGGTGTTCTATATAAAAGAAAGATAAATAACTGTAATTACCCCTCTGCTCCCAACTCGATATGCCTCTATACGCTCCTGTCATTCAACTAAATGAGGTGAGAGATAGAGAGAGAGAGATTTTCCCCTTACCAAAGCTCTTTGTATAATATATGTATAATATGACAGTATATGTGTGTTTTGTCTGTCTGTCTGTCTGTCTGTCTGTCTGTCTGTCTGTCTGTCTGTCTGTCTGTCTGTCTGTCTGTCTGTCTGTCTGTCTATCTATCTATCTATCTATCTATCTATCTATCTATCTATCTATCTAATTTTTATCGCTTTGTAACATTGTAGTATTTCATACAGTCATTCCAATAAAGCTCTATTGAACTGAATAGAATTGAATTAAATTGAACTGAATTGAGAGAAAGACAGGGGCCCAAAGAATGAATACCCAAGGGTCAGTCTCACATACACACACACAAAGCTAGACAGTTACAAATGACAGAAGCTTGACACACACTAACAACAAACGCTGTTCTTACATATTTTGTAACAGTGTCACCTCCAACCTACAAACCTTACCACACAAACAAAGAAGTTGATGTAGCAATTCTAGCCCTAAAGCAACGCATTTTAAAAATGCAAATATCTGCGGAGGCTGCTGTGTTTGCTCAGGGCCAAATGAGGCGCTTCTGACAGAAAAACACACAGACACACATGATGACGGGTGGAGCCACACAGAGATCTGATGAATCGGAGGCATTGGCTGTTTTGCAGGGAGAGGCACCGTGGTGTTAACATATAATTATGTTCCAGTCATGGGCTGCAATGCCAATTACACACTTTGAGAATGTAACGAAAAAGGTTAAAGTTACTGTTTAAACAAACAAAAAAAGGGAGATGCGACAGTCTGGGATGGGTAGAAGTCAATAACATTTTACAATCACATTCAATTTGTCATTAGGCTTCATAAACTTATAAAGAATAATACTTTTATTGGTTTTGGTTATTTGTGTTACAGTTTTTCTCAGTGGCTTTGGTGCAAATAGTCATTTTTGCACATCATAGTAGCAGTTTCTCATTCTTTCCAACAAATTGCAAATGCTTTTGGACATGCATCAATTGCTTTCATACAACTCTCTGCTGTTTTAGAACATTATCATTTGCTTATGTCATGTCAGTCAAAATGAACTAAGCTTGTGAATGCTGAATAGTCATTCCATATAAAACTAATAGTCCTCATTTCATTACTTGAGTCATTATATACAAAAATGTTGAACTAGTTGTCAAAATCTGTCAAGCAAACTTTATAAAAAAAATTCAATCTATTTTTTTCCTGAAAATGTTGAACAATTTGATCAATGATTTACAGACCTGTGTATGTTGTAGGTTCAGTTCCAACATGTACTGTACTATTGTTTACAGTTTTGCACAGCTCTACCCAAAGGAGGTTTATGTTTGTTGTAAATAAGGGTGTATTTATTCTTTTGCACAATGCTGTGTATAAATTAGAATTGCAAAGAGCAAATGGAGTAAATATGTAAAACATACAAATTCAGTGTCTTGTACTCAGATACCTCACTAAATGCATTGACGTCTAACTTTACTGTAGTTTTCAAATGGCTGTGCAAATAGTATATAGTGCTGTCTTGAGCATTTTCAGGAAGTGTCACCAAAATCTGACTTTTTTGCATTGAAATAAATGTCCAGAGTAAACTGTCATAATGAAAACATGACAAAGCCATTTGACTATCTTGTTCATAAACAATGGTGTCAGGACTTTTCATCTTGATGACACTGACACTTTTATTGACATCAATACTTGCTTTTGAGGAATGAGCTCTCCATTTTGAGCAAGTGATGCACTTTTGCAGGTTATCAACTAGGTTTTGCAGTTTGTACTAATTGTTTTGAGAAATGCATTTTGAGTTTTCACATCACATTTAGCATGTTCATATATTATTTTATACATTTTAATAAGTGTGGGTCAGAATAAGCATGGTGTTTCATTTTAACATAAATGAATTGTGCTGTTTTACACATTTAGAAATTGTATTATTACAAAAGTTATTTTGCAAATACTTAATAAGTGCCTTTTTCAAGTCTTTTTTCATAAAATCCCTTTTGCTAATGTTATTTGATGTGGACACTAAATTTAAAATGTAAATTAATTTTTTAAAAATTAAATAATTTTTGCAAAACTACCAATTTAGATTTTATTTATTCATTCATTCATTCATTTTCTCGTTGGCTTAGTCCCTTTCTTAATCCGGGACCCCCAACTAATCCAGCATATGTTTTACACAGTGAATGCTCTTTCAGCTGCAACCCATCACTGGAAAACTCCCAAACACACCCAATCACACACATACACTACAGTCAATTTAGCTTACCCAACTCACCTAGCACATGTCTTTGGACTTGTAAGGGAAACTGGAGCACCCGGAGGAAACCCACACGAACACGGGGAGAACATGCAAACTCCACACAGAAATGCCAACTGACCCAGCCGAGGCTCGAACCAACGACCTTCTTGCTGTGAGGCGATCATGCTACCCACTGCGCCACCGTGTCACCCCCCAATTTGGCTTTTAGGTTTGTAAAATTATAATAGCTTTTTTTGTTTTAGCTTTTTTAATTTCAGGTTTTGTTTTCAGCTTTTAAAATTACCTATTTTTTTAGGCAAACTATTATATTGGTCAAGATTAATAAATAAGGTAATATTTCCTTTTCAGGTGGTCATCAAGGGCAGCACTGTTGCCTTACAGCAAGAAGGTTTCCCCCAGGTGCTCTAGTTCGCCCCACAGTCCAAAGACATGTGGTATATGTGAATTGGATAAACTAAATTGGCTGTAGTGTGTGAATGTGAGAGTGTATGGGTGTTTCCCAGTACTGGGTTGCAGTTGGAAGGGCATCCGCTGTATAAAACATATGCTGGAATAGTTGACGGTTTATTCTGCTGTGGCAGCCCCTGATAAATTAGGGACTAAGCTGAAAGTGAAAATGAATGAATGAATGCATAAATTAATGAAGGTGGTCATCAGCTGTCAACCAACAAATTTAACCTTATTGTAAAGTCTTAACCTGAACTCAACACTAATCTGTGACTAAGGAAATAGAGAAATTTGAATAAATAAGCATAACAATAATGAACAATATTTTGAATATATACTTATTTCCAATTATTTGGAATAATTTGGAAATATTTGGATGCATGATTAACTGGAATTTGAGTATTCAAAAAAATCCAAATACTGTTTAAAATAACATTTTGACATATTTTACAATAGGAAATTTTATAGAACTTCATCTTTAATTAATATTTTAATAATTTTTGGCAAGAAAAAAAGTTGACAATTTGACGTTGACAAAAAGACAATTTTTACCCATACAATCTATTTTTAAAAAATCCTGCAAGTATACCCGTACAACATAAGACATAAAGGTTTTGTGGTCCAGAGCAACATTTGTGAAGTGATTAACTGACAGATACAGATATCTAGGAAGATTTGGTAGGTAGAGTTTTAAAATCATCTTTTACTTTTTGCATGTGTGCAGTTGATTAATTTGCAACCAGCCTGAACAAAATGTGAAAAATCTGCTGTTTGATGCATGACGAATGCAACAGCATATTTAAGGTCATATTAAGGGTGCCCTGCAGCCTTTTATTAGCATGTTAAAAAAGAAAATTCTGAAATGTGATTTATTTACTTAATTCTTTATTATAGGCAGAAAAATCGACCAAGAGATTGCTACACATACCGAGATTTATGTGCACACAGTAAAACCGCAGTCACACACACAACAAACGCACACACATACAGTTCTTTACATGTTGTGACAAGTTTGTAGCTGCAGTGTGTGTGTTTGAGCAGAGCAATGCTGTGGGCTATGGCTGTATTCGTGTCTCAGCATGGTGGGGCGGGTTGGCCTAACGCTCTGGCGCCTCTGGTCTTGTCCCACCTCATACCTGACATGTACCATCACGTCTGTTGCTTCTCCCAAAACCAGCTTCATTTGGAAATAAATTAAAATAGTTTTTTCCTCCTTCGGGTGAAGTGGGGAAAATTTAAGAAACACCTTGCTGAGTTTGAAAATCAAAACAACAGCAGTCACCACTTAAATCCAAATTGTAAACAGGGAAATGCAAATCTGTTCACATGCAAATTACAAAGGGCACTCTTCAATATTAGTGCATTTTATATTTCATGTTAGAAATCTTAGGGGCAAAGTTTAATCTGCACATACTTTGGAAAACAAATGTTTGCAATGGCACACTTTACTGAGCAGAAGAGATTTAGCCATGGTTTTGATTAGCAAATCAACAGTCATAATGTTGCTAGACTTGCCAGAAAAACTTGTATAGTGCAGATTTACTTCAGTTGATTTGAAAGTAAAAATCAGGCCTTTTGCACACACCGTAGAAAGTAAAAGGTGCATATCGACATTTTCTTGCAACTTGTTTTGGAAAAGCATCAACCGTTGGAGGGAGATTATTCTGCAAACAACCCTCATTAGATTCATACTTTCTCTAGTGAGGAAAACAAATGCCCCCATGCTTCCTGGCACTAGTTAATGCCCTGTGATTAAATTATATGCTTTGGAAATGTGATCTTTCCCAGAAAACGTGTGACAAGCTTTGGTGTAATTATGCTGGATTTCCCCTCGTTTTGCTCAATGGATGCCCCGAGTGCTGCCAAATTCTTTCCCCTCAGCTACCTTTATGTCTTCTGTGCTCAAAATGAAGGTGTTCATGTTTCTTGTTCATTTACACTCTGAAGCTGCTGAACAAAAAGTGGGCTCTAAGGTCAAGTCTAATAAGTAGATGCTGGACCTTTTCAGAGAGCACTATTGTATCTTGACTGCCCGACTGAAATGAGATTATGATCCTGCAAGTGAGCTAAAGCAGCCACTGTGGCTATACTGCTGCAGACAAACCGATCTCCTCTTTGACTCAGTCCAGTTGCACGCTCTTTATGAGCACAGGTAATCTTTCATTGTTCAAAGTCACAAAACAACAAGAAAGGCAAATCTCCAAACAGAACCTGTCAGAGAAAGATACGCCTTTCTTAGAATTCATAACCTCTCCCTGCTTTTCTTTCTTCTTCCTCTGCTTGCTCTGGCTTTTAGGGCTTTACGTGGCAATGTCAGACGAGTCTCGACAAGCTCGTTGACACAAACAAGTCTCAGCTCCATCTCACGAGGCGTGGGACGGGCCTGCAGATGTTCCGTGGACAAGTCGCATCTTGCCACCTTTCGCTGGAACACTCGTCTCTTTGAGCGCTTCTGTCCTCCCCCAACTTCTATCCTCCTTCTCATCTCCTTGTCCTGCGGCGTTATGAGAGACGCAGCCGACAAGCTTTACTCATTGAGCAGTGAACAGCCCCTTCGGCACTGCAGGGTTCAGAAGGAAGGCATGGAGTATTTACACGAGTATTAGTGACCCATTCTTCTAATCCTCAGCTCACTTCTTGAGACAACATCTCCAGTGGTCGCATTCCTACGGTCATACAGGTGAAAACCAACGACAAACAAAACCATGCCGTACTGTGGGACGTGTTGCTGATAAGTTGACAGCCGAATGCAGCCAAAATGGTGGCCCTGCACTAAAAGAACAAGCAAAATAAACACTGACGAGCCAGAAGTGAACTGAAAATGATAGAGGGGATGGGCTTCCTTTGAAAATTTCAAACGAAAAACAATGTATGGTTTGTCTTATCACTGACATCAACAGAAAAAATAGGATTGCAAAAGCGTTCCCATAAATGAAAAGTGGTAGGATGCAATACCAGGAAACGTTTGCGTGGGTGGGTGTGTGTGTGTCATGCTGGACTAGATTGAATTGCATATGGAGAAGAAGTGTGGAACTGTGACAAAAAAAAAGCATTTTGTTTTGCTTAATTGCAAAGGAGACACTTTTCCCAATGTTCTGTGCACTATGAAAAAATGAAACTGTGATTGAGCAGCGATGACTTAAATGAGACAACCGAGGGTGTGGTGTCTTTCTCACACCCAGAAGTCTTCCAAGTACGGTGAGGTGTCTGACAACTGCTGCTGTATTGGTGAAATCAAGGAGCGAGGATGACAAGAGCTGTTGTGGGAATAGGGTAAATGTCACAATCCCACACTGCACTGCAGCCAATGAGCACAGAGCAACTCGCAAACCAATCTCTGCTCAACTTGTTTACTTAAAGATGTGAGATGGCATTACCGCAACTGGTTTTTCAAGACCACAATCTGCCAAATTCAAGATTAACAAGACATTGGTTTATAATGGCAGGGACTTTATCTCAATTAATGTCTGTGATTAAATGACTTCCACATATGCACTCAAGTTCAATAGCATAAATGGATCACATTTAGTGAAAAAAAAAAGTTGTCAGTATTGCTAACATACAGGACTGCGAAAAAGAGAGAAATGGTCAACTTATGACTGAAAAGCCCTTAATTAGTTAAGACTAGTTAGCAATCGCTAGGGTGCGCTGTACAACTGAAGGACAGTTTTTAGGTTTTTTTGCTCAATGCACTGATGGGATTGTCCTTCTGCTACTACAACTAGCCTAGCGGGTTTAGTTGGTTTGATTATCAAGCGGTGACACCTATCTATGCAAAACAAAGTCACAGAGACACAGCTACCGTAATGTTCACTGATGCGCCCTAATTCCGCTATGCGGATATAGCGGTTCATGAAAAAAAAAAGTCTCAATTTACCAGCAGGGGTCAGTCGTGATCATTTTTCATAACCTTTCTTGCTTTTATCTTCTTTAATATTTTATTTTCAAAATCATTTATTTACACTAGTCTACTAGTGGTCCTGATTTAATACATTTTGAAAGATTTTTTAGCAAGTGCATATAGTTGCACTTAATTATCTAATGGCAAAGTAAACTCATTTTTGTAGAAAAATAGCCCAGTTTAACCCAACAGGGACTTTTTTCTCTCAGCCAAGTGGATATTATAACTACAGCCAATATGTTATAAGATTCTGACGGTATGATAACCTTGGATAAAAATATCACGGGTTCACAGTATTGTAATTACTGCTCTAAAATATATTCTTTTAAAATGTCTGGGTAAAAAACACAAAATTTTTTCCCCTTTGAAAACAATTTATTTTATTTTTTAAAAGATTTATAATATTTTGCAACAGTAAACATGTCAGGCTAAATAATTCAAATGAATCATTGACTTGTGCTGTCTTCATAAGTTTCAAAAACACAGATTTCTTTACAATTTAATACGGCATCTTTGGATATTGTTTCTGCTGAAGATACTGTTGTCCTAAAAAAATGTAAATAAAAAATCTTACACATACTGTACCTTAGGAACGGTATTACAGAAAATTTGGCGGTTTTAAAACCTTGACTTTTCCAAAGCGTGGTATACCTTGAAAACGGTTATCGTCCCATACCTATAACTGACAACTTTCATATATATCACAGATGTGCCTAAAGCTGAGATCAGACAGATCAAAATGTTACTGTCCTCCTAGAGGAAGAAGATCCTTGACAGCACAGAGCTACTGCTTTAAAGTGACATCACATAGTCTTTGTCCTTGTGTAACACAGAACCACAATACATTGTCTGAACACAACAAAACACTCCAAATGCTATATAGAGGGCTGAAATGAATTGTTATGACTGATTTACGACCAGAGGGCAGGAGGTCCAATTTCCTGGTGCAGAAATATTTAGTTGTCGCCCTAAAGCCAGACACTTAACCCCAATAAGGAAAAACATACTCCGGTTTCTCTGCTTCCAGCCTTAATCCCATAAATACATGACTAATATTTTATATATGGGTCAAAAGCAGGTAAAAATAATCATCTTTAAACATTAATACCTCACACTTTTACAAACTGTAACTATATTTAACTATGAAAAAATTCCAATAATACACAAACTATAAACCATTGTATTAATAGTTTACATTTTTGACTGCCAGATAAATGTAGATGCTTGAAACTATAAAAATATAGTTTTTTTTTCATATAAAGTATAATTATAAAACTAAACACCTTTAGAGTAGTTGAAAAACAAACAAACCAAAATACAATTGTTTTAAGTATTATTATTCTAATAACTAACCACAGACATTCATTTCAAATGTACAGATTCATTCATGTCCCTAATTGAGAAATTGCACAAGATAACATGAAAGTCATGTAACACATTTGTTGTATGTCTTACCGTCCAGGTGGCAGATTTGGCTGTGCTGGACTGCTGGAAGGACACGTCAAAGGTGTGTGGGCCAGCGTAGTCTGTGTTGGATGGGATGGCAGGTGATGGAGAGAGGGCTTCAAAGGTGGAGCTGGGCTGGGCATAGGGCGATGGTGCCGTCACATTGTTTTGAGCATGATCGTTGTTGTAGGGGCTGGTGGATGTGGAGCCCCCATTTTGATCCATGCTGTTGAGAAGCCCCAAGCTTGTATACTGAGGCTGGAGGAAAAACAAAAAGCATTTTTATCAGCATAATATCGTTTCGAGTGTTTATGGTATTAGCGATGTCATATGAACAAAGACACAATATTCATCAAACCATTAATGAGTTGTTGCCACAACACAGCTTCTTTTGATGTTAATACATCAGGCTATGATGTAATGGTGGGCTTGGAGAAACAGATGATGTGCATGACAGCCAGCACTTGCCGGACTTAAGTAAGTCTTTCCACAATATGTGTAAGTAAGAGAGAGGTTATACTCATTCTCAAACAGTAAAAAGCCAAAGATAAGACAGATAAGAAGAGCGGATGCATTCTAAAGAAGCAAAAAAGTTTTCAGCTATGCTATCATTGCACTTCTTTCAAATGAGTCCAAACTCCAATTTAAATAATTGGAATACATTAAAGTTAAGATGCTTCCACCTAATAGTCACATTTCAATCTAATCTAACCTAACATCCACCAGGGTCTTAAATGACACCTTTAACATGCTCAAAATGAGCTACTCCTAAATTCAAGACTTAATACATTTATCCCATCATTTTAATTCTACACTACAGGTATAAATTTGCAGTTTTTACTATGTAAACAGCTATCAAATCCAGAAACAATTAAGTCTTTAGCACACTGTAATCTCTTTAAGTTTGTTTGTGAGGTCTGTAAGAATCAATGAGGACTTTAAATGAACTGGAAGATGCAGTAACGACAAAGCGAGGTGGGGTCAGTGAGGGGGACGACAAGCGAATGGCCAATACACAGTTCACACAGCTCCTGTTGCCTTGTTCCAGTGAAGGCACAGATAGGAATTAAAATGACTGTCATTTGAGAGAAAGAAGAATGTTCTGGAGGCAAGCCATCCTTTTCCAGCCCCACTCCTCCAGTCCATTCCTTTCCATTAATACACACCACATTCCTGGATGAGGTGCCATGGTTGTGTTTCTCTTTAAACCGTCATTAATCTCAACCGAGTCCCTTGTTTATTTTAAGCATGGATGGAGACAGCTGTCCAGATTGCACGCTTATCCCCTTTCCCACTCTTTTCCTGCCTCACTCTATTTTACTCGGTCAAGTAAAATTCTCCCGGTGCTGCTGGTGGTTTGGCTGAATCACATATAAGACAAAGTAAAAGATCGAGTCTTTTCACAAAATGTGATGAATTATGTGATGTTTTCATTTTGTAAATGCAGCTAATTTCAGTTTTTTTAATGTAAATACATTTGATACGTTGTAAATAACGAATATTAAAGAATGCTTTACAAGAAAAATGTTTATTTCACAAATAGTTTCTTTGTAACTGGGAAACTGACTAAAAACCTCTGAGTGAAAGTTATTTCTAAATCAGTATTTCTTTTCAGTGTATATTTATAATGATTTCCTTGCCAATGAATTATAGTAAACATGATAAAGTAGCAGAATTTCTGTTTCTAACACAATGATTGAGTGAAAGGAAATTTAATACCTTTCACTCTTCTAAACATCATAAAGCATCTCAACTTTTGTTCCTATCATTGAAACATTCATTCATTCATTTTCTTTTCGGCTTAGTACCTTTATTAATCTGGGGTCGCCACAGCGGAATGATGCCCTTACAGCCACAACCCATCACCGGGAAAATCATTGAAACAGTTACTGAATTTTCTTTATATATTTGGGTAAACAAAAAAAGCAAAAATACTTGCAGTATTTTTTCTTTGATCACAAGTAGTTTAGCTAACTATAAAAATGTATACTTAGAGTTATTTTAGAAACATATATATATATATATATATATATATATATATATATATATATATATATA
Organism: Danio kyathit; assembly: GCA_903798195.1. Lineage (NCBI taxonomy): Eukaryota > Metazoa > Chordata > Actinopteri > Cypriniformes > Danionidae > Danio > Danio kyathit. The sequence goes on along the minus strand of LR812524.1, from coordinate 36,034,273 downwards.
TATATATATATATATATATATATATATATATATATATATATATATATATATATATATAGCTTTTTAGAAGTTGCCCCGCAGGGACAATGTTTGTTTGTCAAACAAAACTACGCTCAAATGATAAATGTATACATTTTCTAGATGCATTCATATTTTATTTACTTTTCCTCAATAAACAAAAAGTTGGTTTATGGTGTTAATTAACCATAATAACAAAAAATTATTATTAACTTTTATCATTTTTAATTATTTTAAAATAACACCAATTTTTTTGTACTCCCACACCCAAGAGTGGGTCACTTCCATGACCTCAGCATACCTCTAACAGTGCCACAAGGCATAAGAAAAGAGAACTGCTATTTGCCATGTACAGACAGGGGTCATTGTGTGTGCGTGTGTGCCACGAGTCTGCTCAGCCTTCTGGAAACAATAAGTCTCAGGCTTTTAAGAGCCTGTCTGAAGAAACAATAGATCTGGTCCATGGGAGTATGAAAAGAAGTGTATTGTAAGAGTAGATGCACATACCCACACAAAGATGACCCAAACACTAGAGCTGTTCCCTCCAGCCTTAACTGCGCTTCTCAAACACACACGTCCTTACAATGGAGCAATTAGGAGATAATGGAATCTTTTAGAGACAGTAAGTCAGCCTGTGAGTCTGATCCCACTACCGCGGCGGCTACTTCAAGCCATTAGTAGTGCATTAGCATTCATTTCAAATTTGAATTAAAGCTATAGGCTTTCAGAGAGATAAAAAAAATCCTAATAAAACAACAATCTTAACAAGATGGTAAATTGTAAAAATGCAGAAAATTAACAAAACAGTTCATTTCTACACAAAACAAATTAAAGAAATAAAGCAGATGGAAATTATAAAGTTCATATAGCAACGCTCTGCTGAAATAAGACATATTTGCATGATGGACACATTTATGTACTGTTTTCAAGAGTTACTTTAATGTGCAGATGTTTACAAAAATGACAGTGTTTTCAGAGTAAGCCAATTGATTCATGCAATTGCCCTTTATGATTTATTTTAACATACACAAATACCTACACTACCTTATTCAATTGCAAATCTTTACATAAAGCAGAAGTATGGGTAAAGTGATAAAGCGAGGGGAGTAAAGTTTATCATCTCTGCTTATGTTAAATATGAGGAAGTACTAAACCAAAGTTTGTTTACACAAAACATTCAAGCAATAACCATTTAGTCTACTTCTTTGATCAGAGTATGATTTTTCTCCAGCAACTTATCAATTTCTTTATCCTCCACAATGAAACAACTATGTAACAACCACTTTAGCTGCTCTTAAAAATGCCATGCTGTTTATAGCCTCCCCGAGAAGTGTGAGCCCTTAGGATGTCAAGATGCTTATGCAGAACCATAAATTAGATGGTCATGTCAGGACAGCCTTTATAATATTGGTGAAAGTTTGAGCAATATATATTGATTGCTAAATAAAGAAAGGGAATAAGATTGAATAGTTGAATGGAAAGAAACTAAACTTTAAATGAACTTTTTGAAATGCTACAGTGGATATGTTTGTATTAGGTATATATCAATCATACAAATACACACAAATATGTGGGAATAATTAATTGCAAAACTTTATAATATGACCCTCTCCATTGTGCCTAAATATATAAAATATAAATATATAAAATATAGGATGCTATATAAAATATAAAATGTCGGTTTCTGATCTGGCAGCAATGTTAAAATTCAGTGTTTAGCTGTTTCTTACAAAACATATGAGCAAAAAATAATGAAAACCTAACTTGTAATCAAGATAATATATTTCAGTTTTTGTATTATCAGTCTCCAATTAGTTCCATGGTCAACAAAGAACATCTTTTAAATCTGTCAGTTGTGAAAAACGCCAACACCTGACACACATTGTGAAAAACGCCAACACATTTTCAGCCTTCAATGCTAACTGTCATAGATCTTGATTCCACAAGAAGTATCTTAATGACCAAAACCGCTAAATAGCTGCTACTTCATTCAAAGAAGTTTAGAGTTTGAAAGCAGAACGAAGGCTCCTAACTCAAGAGCACTGACAGGAGCTGATGCTGCCCTGGCCTGGGGGGGTGAAATGGCTGCCATTCCTGGGTGTGTTCCACTGACCTGGGCAGTCTGTAACCCGGGATGGGTGTTGAAAACATCTGTGAGGCCTTGATGAGTGACCACAGGGGTAGAAAGCATTAAGTAGTAAATTGGGGAAGGTGGAGGGGTGGTGGGGTCTTTTTCTCTTCGCACTTCGTACCCAGTGGGCTGGGCAGAGCAGAGCAGATGATTGTATCTGTATCCACCACAGCTAAAACAATTACAACTCCTAGACTTCCCAGGATCACTGTGATGCATGCATTCTTCAAAGCGGCTCCACAATCTGTCACTCAGACGAGCCGGAGGTAAACCTGAAGCCCCTTCGATGAGTGAAACTTGAATGGTTCTTAAAGGTTCCCGAAACGCTACAGAACCTCAGCTTTAGATGTGAATCTGGGGTCTGTTACAGAAAGGAGCTTAAGGGAAATCTTAGAGTATGTCAACCTTGAAATGAGGGAAACTCTGATTTTTTGTTTCAGAATGAAAGGTTTGTCAAACCTGAAAAAGTCAGAAATGGGCTTGTCTAACCTTAACACTTTCTCAGGTATGACATATCTCCCATTCTGAAATGGAAAACCCACAGTTTCCCTTATTTCAGGGTTAACATACTCTGAGTTTTGACTTAACCTCCTATCTGAAATGGGCTCTTGATCTATTTGAACCATCCCTTAAAAAAATTTGCAGTAAATCGAAAACACTATCTCATTTCTCCTGAATTCTTTACACCTCCATGTCTCCTCTTACAACACAAAACATGCGTGTCTACGGACCCATAACCCGTACCATGATTAAAGAGAGTGAGAGACGGAGCGTTTAAAAGCATTAATCAAAGCTGTGTGGGCAGTGGATTGGTTTACTAAAGCCAGCTTTAAAAACACTAGGATGTGGGGGGGAGAAGACTGGACTGTGTTTCTACCAACAGGTTTGTCTGTGAGCTAACGGTGTTGTGTTGACAACAGCTTTGTGTATGAGAAAGGCAGCGCTGAAATCACAGTCTGAACTAGCACCTGTCAAGAAGGAATGGGGGTGCTTTTAGAGAACAAATACAGATCCGGCAGCTATCTTACATGGCTTAGGATGCTTAAGTTATGAACTTCAGGTGTATTATACTGAAATAAGTACAAATTAACCTTTGTTTGATGAAAGTTCTGTTAAAAAATATTTTATAGCTTTTAAAAAGTTTGAAATACTAATAGTTAAAAAAAAATCATATTAGAAAAGAACTACATATGCACTCTATAAATTAGTATCCATAAATTGAATCAGTGTTTGCTCATTACTTCAGTTGAACAAAACAATTCAGGAAATCTGATAACTATCATCCATGACTATTCGAAAACACATTAGTAACCTGACACGAAATTCAAGCTTCGCTGTGAAATAATGATCCCTTTGTCACCTCAGTCAATTATACTGACTTAAACTATTATTATTATTATTATTATTATTATTATTTTCCCTTTCCTCATGTTGCAATGAAATGACTTTGAGTGACATTTTTGGACCAACTGCACACTTAAAAAAAGGATAAAAAAAGTTTTTTTTTTCTTTTTTAATAATAAATAAACGCAGAAACAGTAAGCAAATGGAAGTAACCATCCAATAAGTGATATTAAGGTTAAGTAAAAGTAGACTCCATTAGTACTTTCTCAAAGCAAACGGTCCAATCGCAGCCCATTGTTCTATACAAACAAGACTATCAGTCTCACCGTCTCAAACAAATCCATTATTTGCCAAATACCTTGACTCAACCCAAGAGCAGTGCACTGTAGACAAAACAACAGCTAGACAAGCCATTAAAGCAATTCACATTGATTTTTATCTGTGTATACACACTGATTTCTCACACCCATGCATCAATGTTAAATCCATTATCACGCATCGTCTTACATGATGTATTAAATGCAAACATTTCACATTCTAAAGCACTGCTGTAAAAAAACTTTTGTGAGTGTGCACTAGCACTATAAAAATTACACAAATCAAAGCATATACTGAAGTATAAAAAAAGTGTCAAACTAAAACAACAAAATCACAAGATTTTTACATTTTTGTTTAATCTCAAAAAGGAAAGTATATTCGCAACACATTTCACAATGCCTTTGCAAGGCCTAGTTCATTTTTATAATTCTCCTGCCATCCACTCTACAGGATTCGCTGAAAATCCCAAAATTTACCACTGGAATCAATTGTGAGTACTCTAAATGGATAGTGGTATCGAGCGGGCCTTACCTCGCTGTAGGATGAGGGAGCATTGGTCTCCAGGTACAACATATTGGCGCTGAGGTTGAGCAGTGCAGCTGCTGTTTGCTCCACAGGCTCCAGGATTCTTACCCCTAGTTTTCTTCCTTTTATCCCCTAAAAGTGTGATGTGGGCTTCAGAGGTAAATGGTACGGGCTTAAGGTCTCTATAGAAATTCAATGAGATTTCTATATATACCACAGCGCAAAGAGGGAGGTCCTGAGAAGCTACCTGTCCAACACCCCACCCTGTTTTAGGAAGGTGTTGCCTGTCTTCTGGCTCCATTTTTAAGATTTAACTCTAAGAAGTTACCAAGTCTGCACCAGACCTAGATGTCTTTCCAATGCAGCTTTTTAATTGCTGTCATTTTCCCTATTATATCAATTTATACAAAAAAAAAAAAGACTTAAGACTTAAAAAAAAAAAAAACACTTTTTGACCTAAATTTCCATTAAACCATTTTAAAACCAAATGCAAATCAATGATTTAAAAAATGTGATATAATTGTAATCTTTGCAAGTGCAGTTTATATTTTAAATAAAGCCACGAAACAGGCTCCAAAAATATTAAGCCAAATGAAAATCTCAGAGGCCAAACATTTCAGTAATTTTTGCATTAATAAAACAATTATTATAACTACAATCAAATGAATCATCTTTAAATGAGATATTATGAGTTGAAATAATTAACATGATAATTTGACCCTCTTAATGATTTAAATACTTCAAAACATGAGTAAAAAATAGCATGGATAAAAACAAGAAATGAATAAATGACTTTGCACTGAAAGATGGTGCCTCCAGACACATCATTTTCTCTAGCTTTTTGGAGGGAATCTTCTTTATAGAACTGTGATGACCTTAGAGCACTAAATTCTCTTCAGTTGTAGCATCCATAGCCTGTTTGCATAAGAATGAGTCTCTCCTCACCACCCAAAGAGCCTCTAGCATGGCCCTGTGACAGTCTCATGAGAAACAATAGGACTACGGTTGACAGCTTGTATCTATCAGAGATCACTGGTGTAGATTTGTTTTGAACACACTAATGTTGTTTCAGATAGAGGAGAACCAACCCACTCCATTGTGAATATTTAAATGTCTTCACGTTAGATTCATCAGAAGATACAGAACAAAGAAAGGCCACTGCAGGTACTAATCTCATTTCACACGACAAAAAGTGCAAGTTTGTAAACTTACTGTACTGTAAGTAAACATCTCATTTTATATATATATTTTTTACCACTTTATTCATAATGATCAGTGATGATCAGTGATTCCAAAACATGTTTTAATGCCACTTACCAGTTTGTAACTGAACAATGAAAACACACTGAACAACAAGTGGTCCCACAACAGAATGTGATCAAATGTGTTTTGCACTACCTCTGGAAGTGGTAGTAAGTGACAAGTTCAAAAAGTTTTAGACCCCATTTTCACCTGTATTTAAAGAAATAGTTTATCAGTCATCATTTACTCAATCTTGACTTGGTTCAAAGCAGTTGAGAAATAAGATATTTTAAAGAATGTTTCAACCATGTCAAACATGAATGCAAACATTAGTATTTGTTTTTCCTACTATACAAGTCAATGGTTTCCAACATTCTTAAAAACATCTTCAACAAAACAAAACAATTCAAACTGGTTTGGAACACTAAATTAAAATGCAGAAAATTAATTTTTGGGTGAACCATCCCTTTAACATCACCCACTTGTGATTAGATGGATGAAAATGTGGTGTAAAACGTCCTTAAAAGGCTCTTTTGTCAGTTCTGAGAAAGGCAGATGGCAGATGATGTCATTAATGAGTCACTTTTAAAATATATGCTATTAAAAACATAAATTTTTTAACACCTACGTAACACCTTGAGCAAATTTCTTCAAAACAGAAGCTTGCACCCTCCTGGGGGTCGATGCTGTTATTCAGAGCACTTCTTTGTAGGGGGGTGGGGTGGGTAGGGTTAGCTAAACAAGCTTCTAATTACCTTAGAAAAACATTGGTTGCAATCTACAACAGAGGTTAAAGCCTTCACTCCTGTGGCACTTAAATCACAGCAGGCTGCTGCTATAAATTGAGCTGAGGTGCTGTGATTACACTGATGCAAATGAACTTCTGCAAAAAGAAAATAATGTAAAAGACAACCTAAACATTCCACACTACTTACAATGTGCCTCTAATAGGCAATCATAGCCAACAATCTACAAAAACTATACATTACTTGTTACTCATTATGCAATGCTCTCCAATCAACTAAATGAATTATAATTTTATACTACTATATATTGAAAATATAATGGAAAACTTTGCCATTATGCCTTGACATGGTGATTAAAGAAAAAAAGACTGGAGTTGAGAATTTTGCTTTGTCATAAGAGGAATTTCAGCTTTGTCATCAGAGGCATAAATATAAATATTTAAAAAATCTATTCTAGGACTGTATATAATTATTATTTATTATGTTCTGCCATGTTGAAAATAAATTGCATTAAACATTTTAATAACCTACAAATATAAAAAATACTGACCTCAAACTTTGAACAATATGGTTATCCAGAATATTTGCTCGCTCTTTTTTTATTACTCATACAGAAGATGAGCCCAAGACCTTTATCCATTTTTATTTATTTATCCTTTATTTTTCCAGGAAGGTACCAATAAGATTACCAAAAATCCTTTTATCCAGAGAGTTCTGGCCAAGATGACCATATAAACAAGTTTAATTTATAGTGTACTTTTAAGATAATATGATGTACAATACACAAGACATAAATGATTTATTAAAAACTACCCAAAGATCATACTGTACATCAAGCCTGTAAAAAAAACAACAGCAACATGGCTCATTCAATATATTTTGTTTAATTTAAACAGTTATATCCATTAAAATAAGTGTTTGGCCACCTAACATTTTTAATAAATGAATAAATAAATAAATAATAATAATATTATTATATTATTATAATATTCATAAAAATATTTTATTTAATAAATAAAATTTCAAACAACAAAATTTCAACTACATTTAATATTGTTTATGTTTCTCTTGATTTTTCATGTTTATTCAAATTTGGGGGTGGTGCAGTGGCACAATGAGTAGCCCTGTCGCCTAACAGCAGGAAGGTCGCTAGATCGAGCCTTGGCTGGGTCATTGTATTTCTGTGTGGAGTTTGCATGTTCTTTCCGTGTTCGCGTGGGTTTCCTCCGTGTGCTCCGGTTCCCCCCACAAGTCCAAAGACATATGCTATAAGTGAATTGGGTAGGCTAAATTGTCCGTAGTGTATGTGTGAATGAGAGTGTTTGGGTGTTTCCCAGTGATGGGTTGCAGCTGGAAGGGCATCCGCTGCGTAAAACATGTGCTGGATAAGTTGGCGGTTCATTCTACTGTGGCAACCCCTGATTAATAAAGGAACTAAGCCGAAAGAAAATGAATGAATGAATATTAAAATTGTATTTAATATTTTTCCCCAACATATTAATTTTTGCATTATTGTTTTTGGACTAATGTTTGCTTTAATTTGGGTGTACTCATTAGAACTTAAGTTATTTATTTATTTTGTTGCAGTTTTGGCTTTGGAACTGACTATCCTATTGTATACACACACATATATTATTGTAAAGCATCCTATAGAAAAATATTAAATACTTTAAAATAGAGATCTGTGATAGGTGTACTCATTTATGCTGAGCACTATATATATTTTTAATTATTCAAAAAAGCAATTGCTTCTATAGTGGAGTATTAATCTAAAAATAAGAGAAAGAGAAAGAGAAAGCATTAGATTTTTCCATGTTCTCAATGCACTCCAGGCACTTCTAATTGAATCCCAGATGAAAATCTAATCTAGTCTATAATGTAAAATGGAAAAATAAACAACAGCATATTTAATTTTCAATGTCGATTAAGGGCTAACCTACATTATTGCACAGCAAACAATATCGGGTACCTGAGTGAACATTAGATATAAAACTTTTTTTTTTACAGATAAAACAGAGCTGTTAATATATCAATTATTTTTAATTTCTTTATTGCACTGCCTTGAAATGCTAACCCGGGTGGAGAAGTTATTTATGTGTCCCACCGGGGTCAGAGGTGGCAGCATTAAGGGACAGCCTAAGGTGACAATAGTCAAAGTGCACAAAGGGCTGGACCCCAAAACCTGACCCACCTAACAATCACAAATTATACCACAGGCTGCAATCAGGAGAAGTAAAGCCCCTAAAAAGCTTTTGCTTTAGGGAGGCTATACATGATTAAAAAAATCTAGTGATTATATTCGCAACATTTTTCCCAAAAAGCAGATCCCTCTGGTTTTAAATTGTTGATGGTTCACACAGCCTGTGGTTTGTTAATATCAACAAATTAAATGATATTGCCTTTGTCTTTACTCCTTGTATTGTTTTTTTTTATATATATATAAAATGTTGTTTGATTGTATACTGCTGATTGAATGATTAATGCTACTGTTGCTTCTTTTAATTGTCTTTACCTGCATATTGATATTTATTATTTCATCTGACAGTTGCATGTGTGTTTGAGTGTGATAAGATGGATGTTGATGTGTTGGTCTTAGTGTACTTTTTAATGGATTGTTTGCAGGAATGTTGTAAGTTTATATGTATTTTGATGTTTGTATGTATTGATTAAACATAGTTGTGCTATGTTTTAGAGTGACTACTCTGACATCAGTCCAGGGACTGCAGATGAAAAATGGACTTTTGGCTAATTCTGGCACATTGTACTTTTTTTGCATCATTCATATGCATTGTCCCTGTCAAATAAACCTAAAATTATTAAATTGCATGAATTTTGGATGTCTGTATTTTGGAACTTTTGCAATTATTTTTGCACTTGGATTTTTGACCCTGTAATTTCAGTTTTAGATAACGGTGTGTGGTTTTTATTCTGCTCTAATTGAACAGAAAACATGTGATGTCAAACTTATTTGAATGAAGACTCTTGCAGCTTGACTCATATTGATTATGCTGGTTTATGTATTCATATGCTCAAAGTCACACATGCAAAACAATTAGGCTTAAATTAGGCAACCTCTGTGAGGCAACAAACAGGCTCTGCTAAAAGGTTGTGAACCTGACTGAAGCTTCCCGGTGGCTCAGACAAAGGATGCTGCACTTAGATCTGTATGGACACTTAAAGGACTGTTTGGGCTTACAACTCCTGGATTAGTGAGGTGTCGTGTGTCAGGTGCTATAGTGTTTTAAAAACACCTGTTCAAGAAATTTGTATCACCCATTTAACAGAGTGAGATTTATTTTAATCACTTTCTAAAAATTATTTTTACTGTCCTTTTAATGTCCTGTTTTTTATTTTATGATGACCATTTATTTTATTTATGAAAAAGAAACATGTTCCCTCTGCATCACCCCTTTAACTGAAGGTTAAGGATTTATTTTATTTTATTTTTCCTTCTCACTTTCTTTCTGTTTATATTTCATTTCATTCATTCATTTTCTTGTCGGCTTTGTCCCTTGCGGGGTCGCCACAGCAGAATGAACAGCCAACTTATCCAGCACGATTTTACGCAGCGGATGCCCTTCCAGCCGCAACCCATCTCTGGGAACTTCCACGCACACATTCACACTCATACGCTATGGACAATTTTGCTTACCCAATTCACCTGTACTGCATGTCTATGGACTGTGGGGGAAACCGGAGCACCCGGAGGAAACCCACGCAAACGCAGGGAGAACATGCAAACTCCACACAGAAACGCCAACTGACTTATATTTCGTTTGATTCTTTTTATTTATTTTACTTCACTTCACGAAAGTTTGTGTTGTACTTTAAATATTGTTTTATAAATGTACTTTTTCGTTTTGTTTCTTAATTTCATTTGATTTATTTTGTGTATAGTCATTTATTTTAATTATTGCTACTGTTCTGAGAGACACATGTTTAATAAGTTCTGCCTCCATCTTCAACAGAAAAATTAGAATAAAAAAGAACAGATTTTTTGGTAACACCTTAAAATAAGGTTGTATTAGTTAATTTAACTTTATGCATTTAACAATGAACTACACATGTATTAAATTATTTGATCATGTTAACATTGGGTAATGATAATACAGTTGTTCATTTTTAGTTAATGTTAACTCGCGGTGCATAATAAAGTTAACAAGCTGAAGAACTGACATTGAACATTATTAGTTTATGTTAGTAAATACATTAACTAACAATAACTAATCAAACTTTATTGTAAAGTGTGACCCATTTTTTAAGAAGCTAGAAAATTAAAAATTTTTAAAATAAAAATTATTTGGTAACACTTTATTTTGTCACAATTAATGCTATTACTGGCTTAATACCTGCAAAGTATTAACTATTAATAAGCAGCTAATTAGTTATTTATTGAGCTAATAGTCTTAGGTAATGGTTTGTTAATAATGTCAATTGTGACTTAAAAGAGTGTCATTTTGCATCTCCCCTTTTACAGAGAATAGAGATAAAAGAAAAGCACTTTTTATTATTATTTATAGCTATATATTTTATTTATGAAGATAAAAGAAGATAAAAGAAGAGCATTTTTTATTATTATTTATAGCTATATATTTTATTTATGAGTAGTGTTTTAAGAGACACTTGTCCAAGAAAATTCCCTTCACATCTATAACAGACAAGTCAGAAATAAAAAGAGCGAGTTCCCTTTGCTGTATTAGGTTGTACATTTTATTTTGTTCATTTTATTTGGATAATCTATTTTCCATACACCTTTACTTATAAGTCAGATTTAAATAATTGAATTCTATAATAGCTATACTTCATAATAAGCTGTTTGTGATGTCAAAGACTAAACACCTGTGTACATCACTGAGCAAAAGTCAACACCTGTACTTTGAACTTTAGCACTGTTTTACAGCATAATTGGCTGTACTACTGTAGTCGTCACTATCCTGTTTTGATCCTTTTCTAGTCTTTGTGGGATCGTATTCTGCCATCATTTGTTTCAAATCACTATGATGTCTGACTTAAACAGTATTCTATCAGCCATTTACCAGAAATAATTGAGAAACAAGAAAGAAATCCACCACAAACACATAAACATGCAGAGCTTGTAATGAAACTAGGCTAAAGGTCACTGTTGTTATTTTCAAAATAAAACAAAGCAGCAAGATATTTTGAGCTACTATTTATACGTTTTCTATTTGTGAAGATCAGGTTTAAAATGGAAGCAAATATGCAATGCTTCCGAATGCCTTGATGCACATTTATGGAGAGAAAAATGGGTTGGTGGAAAAGGAAAAGAGTACAAGAAAGGAAACAGAGACAGAAGGGAAAGAGAGAGAAAAAAAGAGGTAAATGTTTACATGGATTACTCTGTACCTTGCCAGTACTGTTTCATTTTGCTTGAGGCAAACTGGTGGGGTGAAGAGTCAGCAGTGATTTAGCAGTTGTGAATTAAACTGTGGAGGTAAATCGCAAAGGAAAAGTTGAAGAGAGTGACACATAAAATAAAATCAACTAAACATACAGTTGAAGTCAGAGTTATTAGTTCCCTTTGATTTTTTTCTTTTTTAAATATTTCCCAAATAATGTTTAACAGAGCACAGTATGTCTGATATTATTTTTTCTTCTGGAGAAAGTCTTATTTGATTTATTCTGGCTGGAATAAAAGCAGTTTTAAATTTTTAAGGTCAAAATTATTAGCCCCTTTAAGCTATATTTTTTTCGATAGTCTACAGAACAAACCATCATTATACAATGACTTGCCTAATTACCCTAACCTGCCTAGTTAACCTAATTAACCTAGTTAAGCCTTTAAATGTCACTTTAAGCTGTCTAGAAGTGTCTTGAAAAATATCTAGTCAAACAATATTTACTGTCATCATGGCAAAGATAAAATAAATCAATTATTAGAAATGAGTTATTAAAACTATTATGTTTAAAAATGTGTTGAATAAATCTTCTCTCCATTAAACATAAATTGGGGAAAAAAATAAACAGGGGGGGTGGGGGGGGTGGGGGGGTCTAATAATTCTGACTTCAAACCTAGATCAATGTTTCAAATTAAGTATTTTAACTTGGCTTTGTCTATATTTTACACCAAATTTGTACACTAATATATATATATATATATATATATATATATATATATATATATATATATATATATATATATATATATATATATATATATATATATATATATATATATATATATACACACACATATTTATTTATTTTTATTTTTTTTAACAATTTTTAAGGTCAATATTATTATAAGACCCCTAAATAAATGTATATTTTATAGTAAAAATTTGTTATTAAATGTACTGTTTAAAAATGTTTCTAAAAATCAATATTTGACTTTTGATATTTTTTACATTTTTTTAATTAATTAAAAAGTATTTTTTTATTCAAATTTGACAGGGGGATAATAATTTTGACTTTAATTGTATATTCACCTACTTCTGTAAATGAAACATGTTGTAGCTTTAAAGATCTGATTTATGAAAACAAATTAACAAAAAAAAAAATTCTTTAAATAAAATGACGTACATTGCAAGACATTTTCACAACTTTTTAGAACTCACAAAATTGTAATAATTTATACAAAACATACAAGGTAAAAAAAAAAAAATAAGGCAAACAGTAGCTAGAGAATGGATGGATAGCGGTAAGGAAGCACACCTTAATTATGTGTTCCTGCCTAATGCTGAGTCAGGCTCTACTTGAAAAGAACCCTACAAATGACTAATCAAGGGCTCGGGCAACACAGCCTAAACAAACCATTGCCTCACCACCTTCAATGCATTCAAGGGTTACATTATGTTGAATTCTTGCTGCTCAGCAACACCCAAACCAACTTAGTGGTCAGTCATTTTTTTCCACCAGTTGGTCAGCATCTATCTAAAATTTAATCAGTTTGCAAAACATATAACCTGTTGTATGACTCGATTTGAGGGTGCAGTTAGATTGGTATAGATATTTGTTTGTATGACGAATGCAGTATTATAAGTTTAACAAAATAATAATTTTAAAGGTTTAACTAAACAGACCTACAGCATTCAGTAAAGTTTGGGATTTTAGAATCTATTTGATTGTTATTTAATTATGTTTTGTTCAGAAATGATACATTAAAACAATTGAACGTGACAAAAACACTCATTGTTTTTAAGATTTATTTTTATATTTAGGACTAATGTGCCATATAAATGCAGTGTAATATGCATAAAAAACATGACACTCATAAAAAGTGGTGTATATGTACCCTGGCTTACCTAATTTTTATATATTCATAATAAACCCTCAAACTAATGCTAAATGCAAAAGTGTAGTTGAAAAGGCTATTATTTTTTTTTCTGTATTTGAAATTGTGTTTCAAAAATAAAAATAGCAGTATGGGCCTATTATGAAATTCAGAAGGAAGTAACAAGTTAACTATTTAAATATCCCAGAACTCCCTGCATGACACTTCACTTTGTTTAATAGACATTACTATGGTTATTTTGAGTTTTTTCTTACCAGTTTTGTACATTAGTATTTTGTGTTACATTTAATATTGATCCTATTTATTGCATTACTTTAGTTTTGTAGATGTTTGAATGCACTGAGCACCTTCTGTATTAGTTAGGCACCAGTTGCTATTTTTCTTGGCTGATTGCAATTGCAGATTATTTCAAAAAACTGAAATAAAAGCAGTTTTTAATTGTTTTAAAACAATTATTAAGGTCAATATTATTATAACAAAAGTAACAAGTTAACTAACAGAAAATAAAAGCTACATTGTAAAACATGAGATCATTGATTTTAAAGATGAAATTTAAAAATTCTAGAGCAAAAAGGAAGTTATGGTAAAAAAAAACGTAAATTTACAATGCCACAATTTGTTTGATATTTAAAATCACTGACATAAATGTTTCTTTTTCTCTTATGAAATGAAGGTTTAGTGCATTGTTTTAGTGTTACCATGATGGTGTTTCTTCTATGTGTGAGTACATATTTCCCTTCTCAGTCTGCAGACAAGTTGCTTGTGAAGAGATTTCTCATCACCACCTTTTTTGCTGCTTTTTGCAGTATATTATAAATATATTTGGCAAATGTTGAAACATTTACAAAATAATTAAATATTTGCTTATGTTAAACTTGAAAAATTAAGCCACAGCTCGAGATAGTTTTTTCTCAGTTGCCATATTTAACATATGGACACAGACGAAGACAGATTTTCCAATAAAAATATATATATTAAAAAGTGCATTTTACACACATTTAATATTTAAAAAGTGGTTTCCTTTGTTATTTTTGGTCACACTTTATTTTGATGGTGCCAACTAATTCTCATTAGATTATAAATAGACTGTTAGGTTGGGGTTAGGGTTAGTGTAAGTTTACATGTACTTGCAAAGTTTCTTACAGTAAGTTAAATGTCTGTTGAAGGAGCAGTTTCAACAGATATTAAGCAGACAGTCTACTAATACTCAAATGGACCATCAAAATACTGTAAAGTGCTACCTTATTTTGTTGAGGTGTTTCATCATTAGCTATAGAAACACTAGCTGACGGTACACATTTAGCAGAGCAACAGCTCAATCTTGCTATAATATCAGCTGAGCTGCTTGGTGTCAGGACACAAGCTTTCCTCTTTCACATTCCTCTATTCTACCTGACTCCACCTCTCTCTCCCTCTCTCTCGCTTCACCATCCCCCATGTCAGCCTCAGTCACAGCGGCAGGTGCTGCGCTTAAATTGTTGCCCTGCAGCTAGAGAGAAAGCACACCTTCACAAGAAAGAGCAATTTCAGATTAAAACATAAAACCCCAGCACAATGCAAACACTGAGGACCCCTGGGGCTACAAACAACACACATCATTTGATAAGTAATTAAGGCGGCAAACTTTTTTTTCTTAATTCTTTTCTTCTGGTGAAAGATCACTCATTCAATGATCGCTCGTAAGCCTGTTATAGCCGGACAGATAAAGAGTTCCTACAAAAAGGAATATTATGTCTCAGTGCTTTTTCAATGCAAGTCAATGATGTTTAGACCCCCATGATCTTCAAAATATTAAAGAACGTAGATAGTAGCAATCAGCTTAAAAATATTAACATTGGACACTGAGAATACACCATTAAAGCAGGAAAAGGCAATGAAATGTGAGTTGATCCACTTTTAACTTGAGCTGCAAAAGATGTGAACACAGGGGTCAAACATCCAATCAATCAAGAAAAAAACAGAAAAAAAAACAGTGGAGTTCAAAAACCGGTAAGAACTAATGATTTCATGTTTGCATGAAACATGCTGAAAGGAGATGAGAAATATTTTATCATATTTTACCTTTTATAAATGAGGCAAGTAAACAACATATGCCTTCATTTTCTCTGCATCATTTCTGCATAATGATCTAGTGACATGTCTGCATATCTAATATGTAACTGGCCTGAAAACCTGTTTTATAGGTGAAACGGTGGGGCAGTGGGTAGCGTTCTCGCCTCACAGCAAGAAGGTCGCTGGTTCGAGCCTCGGCTGGGTCAGTTGGCATTTCCGTGTGGATTTTTCATGTTCTCCCCGCATTCCAATGGGTTTCCTCCGGGTGCTCCGGTTTTCCCCACAAGTCCAAAGACATGTGCTATAGGTAAATTGGGTAAGCTAAACTGTCTGTAGTGTATGTGTGTGAATGAGAGTGTATGGGTGTTCCCCAGTGATGGGTTGCAGCTGGAAGGGCATCCGCTGCGTAAAACTTATGCTGGATAAGTTGGCGGTTCATTCCACTGTGGCAACCCCTGATTAATAAAGATACTAAGCCGAAAATAAAATAAATGAATGAATGAAAACTGTTTTATCACCGATTGGATCTTATTACACTGTAAAAAACATCCTTAAAATTAATGGTAAAATGGTAAAACAGCTTTTTAAGCAAAGAATTTCTAAATTTTAGAGTAAATATAGAGCAGTGTTTTAGAAATTTATAGTGTTAGTACACCAATGTTTTGAAATACTAACATCTACACATTGTACCTTTGTTACACAAAATATATACCAGAATAACCAAAAGTATGTGGGCACGAGAAAGTCATTTAATGAACCAATGCTCATCACAAACAGCAGAGAAACATACTAATTAAAGATGCACTGATCGATCGGTCAAGAGCCAAAATCAGTTGGGTTTTTTTCTCATGATCAGCCTGACTGGTCTTCTGGGTAATATTAGCTTGTTCATGTTGTTAGCTGCTGGTGGCGCAGACCGTAAAGTCATGGAGATGTTCACACTCACACTCGTAGCCAAAAGATAACATGTTGTCACCGTGGAAGTTTTCACAGTGAGTAAACGCGGCACTATGTTCCCCATTTGCTGCCATGACCACCCAAGTTGTTTAATCTCACATCTTTTTACACAACCAACTTGATTCAAACTGATTCCATACATGATTAAATCAGAATGCGGATAGAGAATGCGGAGGTAAAACATTCTGCTGTGCCCCTCATCTGTGAAGGTAACAGCCTCTTCTCTCCGAGCTGTCCAGCAGCAGAGGTGGAAAAACATGCTGACCTCCTGGAGCATCAACAGAGATCATTTATCTGTGCTCGAGTCAACCTCTCTGTTCTAGGTTAGCAATGCTCATATTGACCAACAGCAAGAATTATGCTGGATAAATTCTATCAGTTAAATGCTTTCAAATGTAATTTAGGACATTTTGAGGACATGTTAGGGCATTTTCATTAGGATGTTTAAAATCTTTTTTGCTGAGCAAGTAAAATGTTTTTTTACAAAAATGCTTCGCCCAGAAAAAGAAAATCTGAAAATCTAGTATCTATAATATAAAACCGTAATAGAAGTATAAAATATTATATAAAATAAAATAAATAATAAAAATAAAATATATAATATAAAAGGATATATAAAATGCTTTTTTGCATATGCTGTCAATAATAGTTGACAAAATTAGAATGAGCAAAAATCAGTATCCAAAAGTCACACCAACCAAAAAAATCTGCAATTGCAATCAGCCAAGAAAAATCACAACTGGTGCATCTCTTATACTATTATATAGAAGGTGCTCAGTGTCATTCACAAAACTACAAAATACCATCATGGTAACACACATGAAACTAAAGTGATGCAATAAATATTATCAATATTAGATGTAACGCAAAATACTAAATGTACAAAACTGGTGAGAAAAAAATCCCCTCAAAATAACCATTGTAATGTCTATTAAACAAGGTGAAGTGTCATGCAGGGAGTTCTGGGATATATACGAAACTTACTGCTAGCCTGCTTACAGATTTTCACATTTAAAAGTGGATATGGTAAAGTTGGAGAAAGAAAGGGAAGAATGGAGAGATGTTACCAAAATAGAGTTGTCTATTTTATTAGAACAATTCAACTTGAAACTTAAAAATCTCATTGATCCCAAAGAAGTACAGAAATAATTTAAAAGTGCGATTTTTCTGAGAAATCTGTGAGGACTTATGCTGGACACTGCGTATACCTTGTACTCTCAGAAATAATGGTACAATGTTGTACCAAAGAAGGTACAAACCCTTGTCACTGAGGCAGTACCTTTTCATGGGATAGAATTGTACCTTAAGACAAAGAAACAAATTTGTACAATTGCAGTTTGTACCTTAAGAACATGATTTGTACCATGGGAAACCTAAATGTACCTTTTTAAAACCTGCAGATACAATATTGTCCCTTTATCAGAGGTACAAATCTGATCCATGCAGACACCACTACAGCGGCAAGACACTTGTGACAAAAATGCTTACCAAACATTTATTTAAAATGCTTTAAATGTTTAGTCTACAATACCTATAGTTTTATGTTTTACCAGTTGTTTTGTATTATTGTACTATAGAACTTAATAGTTAATGTTTATAAGTTTCTTTAAACATCCACTTTTAAATGATGATTCATGTTTTTATATGGAAATTATTCATAAAATCACTTTGCCTTTCCAGTCATATTTATTTTTATAGGTTATGTAATTAAGGAGTTGTTTAACACTTTTGTACCTTTATATATGAGAACATTATATTGTGTACCTTCATTTCAATTGTACCATAAAAGGCACAGAACAGTGTCATAAGAGGTCTTTTCTGTACCATATAAGGTACAATTTTTACAAAGGTACAAAACTGTTCCTCAAGGAACATTATTTGTACCACCGTGTACCTTTATTTTCTGAGAGTGTAGCAGCTACAATTTTATTGTAACAAATATAAATAAATGCACAGCTATTTGCTTTGGTACTTAAAAATATACATGAATCAACTGCTGCATCGTTAATAACTTTTAAGGCTTTAAAAATAAATAAATAAAAACATAAGGCTTATTTGAAATATTTCAAAAGGTCATTTGGTCATTTATATCAAGGAGCTGTAAAGATGTGAATAAGTAACAGTTGTGTCAAAAATAAAAAAAATATACCACACTGAAAAACTCATACTGTATGTGATTCAAGGACATATCTCTCAATTACCATACGTGATTTAAAGGGAATATAACAAAGAATGAACTGTAGTCTTTTGCCATGTCACAAGATCAGCGTTGGGAGTAATGTGTTAGAAAAGTAATGCAGCCTTACAAAACTAATTACTTTTTGCTGTAACATAGTTAGAAGGCATAATCGATCAGAAAAAAAGAATGTGGAATAATATAATAAAACAAGACAGCACAATGGGCAACCCAGTGGCGCAGTGGGTAGTGCTGTTGCCTCACAGCAAGAACGTCGCTGGGTCGCAGGTTCGAACCTCGGCTGGGCTGGGTCAGTTGGCGTTTCTGTGTGGAGTTTGCATGTTCTCCCTGGGTTTGCGTGGGTTTCCTCCGGGTGCTCCGGTTTCCCCCACAGTCCAAAGACATGCAGTACAGGTGAATTGGGTAAGCTAAATTGTCCATAGTGTATGAGTGTGAATGTGTGTGTGGAAGTTCCCAGAGATGGGTTGCGGCTGGAAGGGCATCCGCTGCGTAAAATCGTGCTGGATAAGTTGGCGGTTCATTCCGCTGTGGCAACCCCGCAAGGGACAAAGCCGACAAGAAAATGAATGAATGAATGAAGACAGCACAATATATATATATATATATATATATATATATATATATATATATATATATATATATATAATCTTCTACTGTTTTTTTCTCATTTAAATATTTTTTTAGATTTTTTTTTATTTTTTTATTGCCTTTAAGTTCTGCTTCTGTAGATATTTTAGTGAAAGTATCTCAAAAGTAATACAGGAGTAATTTAACCCATTTAAATTCTGAGACAGTAATATTGTAAAATAAGAATAAATGTAACAACTATTCTGTAATGTATTGCAGTTTGTGAGTTACTTCCACAACACTGCACAAGATGAAACAAACTAGTTTTCTTCTACAGTTAAAACCAACAGATTATTACACTGCCTTTAATTTGATTAAACACACACACACACACACACACACACAAACACACACACACACACACACACACACACACACACACACACACACACACACACACACACACACACACACACACACACACACACACAAAACTGTTCAAATAGTAGAAAACGTAGCAATTATGACAATTGCATTTTTGGGAGAACTATCCCTTTAATGGGAAGGGCGACTATGCCCACTGCACCTTTCATTATATGTTTGTTCTTCAGAGTTTAATAAGCATCACAGCCCCAGCGATTGGCATGTTGCCCTAGTTTCCAGCTTTTCGATCAACATGAATGCTAGCTGGCAGACGACAGAGTGTTAGCGTGCCATGTGAAGCACCACGCCCGATCTTTACTGCGAGGAAGATGGGGGCGGGTGCTGTTGTATGGGGGGTATTAATCACCAGATCAAGAGGAAAGATAATCCCTCAGGGCCAGAGAGGCAAAGCGTTGCTCAGTCTCTCCCTTTTCTCCCATCTTTACTACCGGACAACTGCATTCCTCTGCTGGGAGGGGAGCCACAAGCACCTAATTCTCCTGCGAGCCCAGAAACATTCAACCAGGCCTCAGAGTCAGCTACAGGTCATACACTTCATGTCAAACTTTCCATTGCTCTTCTGTTGTGTATAAACACAATGCTAGAGCTATACGTGTTGACAGAATCTCCCCGAGGGATACATCGATTTTTCCTTGACTTACATCAACTAACGGTTTTTAAACAGTGTTAAAGATCAATTACTCTTTTTATGAGATTTACATTCTATCAAAAACAGTTTAAACTGGAAAGTAATCATGTCCAGCAAATAGAGAAGGAAAAAATGCTAACTTACATCAAAGTAGAAATTGTCCGATGTGTAGTATTTTTGTAGTTCTTCATCTTCACAATTCATTGATCCACTTCAGTCCCTTGGAAGTTTTAATGCTCATTCAAAAAAGGCTTCTTCCTGCATAACACAATGCTCTATCTGAAGCACTTCAGGCTGGATGTGCCATCGTAGCAAAGCAACGCTATCATCACCAGGACTTTTATATTTAGAGCTGTTCATCCAGACTGGACATACCTTTTGACTTGCTACCAAAACTCTTCAGATTGACCAGGGAAATACCATAAACACCCTAATAAACACAAACACCCCCACATGTAACAGTTTCTTGCGGGGCTTACCACTAAATTTCCCACTACTGAAATTATTCACTTGAGTGATCACACTAAGCAAAACCAAGTTTCATGTGGCAAAATAATTGTGCTTCTCTTCTTAAGAAATGAATATGCACTTTTAAAAAGTCATTGGCTGATCAATATTTAAAACCAAATTACACTTAAACAAGACAAACAAAAGAACAAAACATCTGGACAAAACAACAGCGAAATTCTACTGTAATTCATCTTGTGGTAATAAATATCTGCTGCTTCAATCAAAAAAGCAGCCGACCTGAGACCATTCAGTGGAAGGTTTGAAAAATTCCCCAAGTACATTTGTTTTAAGAATCACGGGGGATTTTAGCAGAATTTAATTTAAGCAAAGAATGGACAAGAATATTGCATTGCTAAAATATTTTTAATATTGATTTATGCTACATAGCAATTCTGTTAATAATCAATGCTTAATATTTTTATGCATGTTCAATTTGGCAATGCTCCTACATTACCTGTAATAAAATGCATATATTTGTGTGATATTTTAAGTTTGGAAAAAAGTATCTGCTTTTTATAAATTAAAGACCCAACTACAAAGCCAACACATATTCATGTGAGAACTTGCACTTTATTTCATCTGACATACTGATATGTGTCAAGAAGATGAGAATCCCAGTAAGTATTTTAGACATTGCAATATCCTTCAGTCAACTATTATTAAGAGTGTGTTTACACTTTAGTTTGACTAAAACCAATTCTGGAGTGACTGTAAGTGGGTTTAAATGAATTTATTTGAAGTGTAATTGTTGCCATCTGGACCCTGGGTGCCCAACAATGGAGGAATGGGGATGTACTGTTTTAACTAATTCAAGCCCATCTGCGCACAGAAATCTGCATTTTTTTAGCCCATCATTGAATCTGTTTACCTTCTTAATTAAATGCATGTAAATATATATTTATTACATTTTTTATTTGAATTTCAGTAATATTATTAACTAATAGTGAATTTTTAGATTATTTATTTACAATACAGTTTCTCAAGTAAAGCATGAGAGACTTGCTTTGTTTACCAAAAAAGTGGATCTCATTGGATTTAATCATAATCTTCAAATAAAAGATTAAAAAGTCATTATTTTATAAAAGCTTTTTAGGTACTATACTCCTAAAGTCATTCCAAGTAAATCTACAGATTTTTTTTTTTACAAAATCTTGTGGAGAAATAGCAAAAAATGTCCACAGATTCTGTCTGGCCCTACTACTAATTCAATGACTCTTCACAAGTTCACAAATGTTAAAAATACCATCACATATGTATTAAAGGAGACAGTATAATTGTCTTACCAATAGAACCAAGAGAACTGAACTGCGTCTGTGAACATACTCTACCTTATCTATTAAACTATATATTTGGGTGAAATTTTGAGGCAGCCATCAGCTTTGTTTGGCTAAATTCATTTAAGAAGATCATAACCAGAATTCTACATAGTCTGAAACGTTAAAATTCGAAAATGTGTCCAGACCACTGGCAACTCCTCAGATCTTCGTGTCACTGCATTATCACTGAAGAAAATGTGTTATTTAACTGCGTTTTGATGCAGTTTAAAATGTGCAGCAGTTTAGTGAAAATAAGTACTCACTGTAAGAGGCTCCTCAGGCCCACGCATTGTGATGCAGTCCATGCTAATCTGTATAGTATTGGATGCTGATCCGACTGAAGAGCCTTCAGAGAAGTTGAGCTCGATAGGCTGCATTGAATGTAATGCAGACCTAAAACAGAGACCGGTTCAATTATTCAAAACCTTGATTTTTCTACACATACAACAGTTGCAGGAACACTACACTTTTCTGACAACTCAATAGAGTTATGAAATTTGTTTTACCATTTTTCAATCCATTTTGACAACCTCAGTGTCTAAAAGCACTTTTACTTTAGTTTAGTTAAGATCATTAAATTGGATTAAACTATAAGCATCTCACTCTGAAAAAAGATTTTCACCAATTTTCCCATTTAAAGCTTAATTCTTCTGTAGTTTCACTGTGTACTAAGCCTGATGGAAAATAAAAAAGTCACTATTTTCTAGACAATAATATTACACAGTGATTGACATTTGACTAACTTTTGTTATTATAATCAAATTGACCACCTGCTTGCACAGGGAGCATGCCTTGCAACCATAAGGACATTTGTGAGAGATGATACAGAACTGTTTTCAGGTAATTACTAATAAATGTGTGTGCTGCAGCCATGGTATAAAAAGTAACTTTTAGCAATATTTTATTACAGGTGAACATATTTTATATTTTAGTATTTTAATTAAATAACGTCAATGCTCACTGCTATTTTTAACTTATTATTATTTTTTACTTATTTAAAAAAGCTTCAGTTAATTCAAATGTTGAAACTTTATCCAAACAAGTGGGTGTGACCGCTTATATTTTATCAGAGCATTAATGTGAATGAGTGACTCATAACTTACTGGTCCAACATCTCCAGTAACTGGTTGAGGACGTCTTGCCCAAGAATATCTGTACCCTGAGAGCCCTGGCCCTGTGACATGGAGGCCAGAAAAGAACCTTCAGCCCATGACAGACACGCTGCTGCTGGTTCTCTCAATCTAGAGAGAGATAGAAAGCAAAAGTTAATTTAGAAATCGTGTTCTCATACTCTTCCAGCAAATAAAGATATATGGTAAAATACAGTTTTCATAAGTTAAAAATGTATTTTAAAAGTCAATTGTAAATGTACATTGAATAATAAATAAATAAATAATGCTTTTATGTTCTTCACAGAGCACTTGCAAAGATACACGGAAGCACTCATTGAAGAGCATCAAAACAGATACAATCACAGTCAGATCTGCTGGGCATGTAAACACAATGACCAATCAATCAGCTGTGTTTATTGATTGTATATATTGTATCTTTAATTTAAATGAAAAAAAAAAGTTGTATTTTAATAACCTTTTTTTGTGTATATTTAATAAACAAGTCAAAGATATTTTCAAACATGTACATAAAATGTTAAAATAGAAGTCATTTAAATATAAAAAGTAGGGCTGAACTATATATTGTTTGAGCATCAATTTCACAATGTGTGTATCCACATGACATCCAGTCATATCGCAGGTTTAGATTATGTTTTAAAAGATTAAAAGCTAATTATTGAAATTTTTTATAATACAATATACAATTTATACAATTATAGTCATGTTATTTTACATTTGATTGGTCAATTTCTATATTTGCATACTGTTAGATTCCTCAGAAAACCATAAAGCACTGTTTATTTAACTTTTATTTTGCTCTGTCATATTTATTATATGCTTGTAATTTATTATATTTTATGACCTTGTACTGCATAGAAAAAGACTTGATCAGCCCAGTCGATCTAAATGAATGAAATCTTCCCAAATAGAACTATTCAAATAATCTGATAAAAAATTATGTTTATATCGCAACATATATCACAGCAAAACAAAATATTGCAATGTCAGATTTTTCCAATATCGTGCAGCCCTAAAAAAAAAATAAAAAAAATAAAAGGTCTGCTGTCTCATTAACATTTGAGCAAATACAGTGTCAAAACATAAATAAACAACAAATTCAATCTGACCAAAAATGTATGCAATTTATAAAGAGTTTTCAAACTTCAAATTACTTAGATGAAAATACATTTTATTATTTAAAGTTTGAAAATGCATTCTGTTCAAAATGGGTAAAATGATCCAAATATAAAATATAATTTTTTTTTGTTATTTGAATACATCAAGTTAAACTTTAAGTTAAGTTAAAATGGAAATGAGCAATGAGACAGTTATTTATTTATGAGACATACATTTATTTTATTTCTGTTAACACTAATTGTTTCACATAACTGGAAACTAATGGCAAAATAAAAAGAAGCATACATGTTTGAAAAAAAAAAACACTCTTCCTCGAATAACAGCTGAAATCACCTACAGTACATCTGCAGCAAAAAAATAAATAAAAAAACTCAAGTATGCGCAACAGCAGCAAAAAAAAGTGTGCTTTTGCAATCACAGCTAATTACAGCAACAAATAGCTTGAACTCAAATCTCACTTAGTAAACGGAGACAGTCTCTATTATTGTATTACTTGCAGCAAGAATGGATGTAAAAACATAACCCATTCTTAATGACCTCTTCCCCCTCACAAAGGCCATGCTCTGTGCCTGTCTAATGCAACAGCAACAACCAGTGTTAACATGACATTTAGGAGCAGTAGAGAGAATGCGACTGTCAGTGAAAACACGATGACCCTCTCCATCTGAAATATGACACCGTGCTGGAGCCCAGCGTGTCTCATTGTTCCAGCAGAGCAGCAGCACACGCGGACGACCAAGCAAAGCGGAATTCCCCTCGCTGTCTATATGATAGCAATACCGCTGCTATGCTGCATTGGGAATGCGTGTGGCTGGACTGGGCTTGGCTGTGGATGGGGGTTGAAGGCAGTAAATGTATGTACGTTTGTGTGCGTGTGTCTGGGAGTTTGGGGTGTCAACCCATAATCTAACGCTGGCACTCGGGTGTGGGGCCGGAATTCCCCTGCATTCTCTGAGGTGGGGAGATATTAATATACTAAGCTATGTTGGCATGCCTAATAAATGCTGAATGCTTTAAGGTTGAAGGAAGTCATATTACTGTATCCTAGACAGAGATACAAAGCAACACTAGTCTTTGATATAAATGTAATATGACACGTCGTTATCAGCCTTTGAAGATTAAATCCATTTGATATTATACATGCTGCTTAGCATACCATAGCTTTTCTGGATAACAAATTGTTGAGACGTATGACAAACTACGAAAATATTTTTTTTTTTTCCTTTCTACATTTTCAAATAGTGATCTTCGTACTTAGCACTGTCGCCTCACAGTAAGAAGGTCGCAGGTTCGAGTCCCGGCTGGGTCAATTGGCATTTCTGTGTAGAGTTTGCATGTTCTCCCCGTGTTGGTGTGGGTATATGCGAATTGAATAAACTGAATTGGCCGTAGTGTATGTGTGTGAATAAGTGTGTATGGATGTTTCCCAGTGCTGTTGCAGCTGAAAGGGCATCCGATGTGTAAAACATATGCTGGATAAGTTGGTGGTTCATTCTGCTATGGCAGCCCCTGATGAATAAAGGGACTAAGCCGAAGAAAAATGAATGAATGTTTGTACTCCTTAAGATAGCACATTTTAGGGTTAATGTCGCTAACTAAAACCATACAAGTAAAATCATAGTTAACTAGGATTAATAAATATATTTTTTCTTAATTAGGTATTTTACTAATAAATATCTAATGCTAACTTTGGAACAAATATATCAGTTTCAGCTAGTTGCCAAGGAAATATTTATGTTTTTTAAACTCAATTTGTTCAACTTCAAATCATTATAATAACCCCTCCCAAAAAAACAGAACACAACAAAAAAACTTAAAATGACATACAGCAAATGCATTTATTGAAAATATTTTATCCATCCAGTGAATAAAGCAGTGAATATATTTTGGTTCATTTAAAGGGGACATTATAAATATTACCTATTATACTAAAAATTACTTTTATAAGTGGTTTAAACAACAGTCATGAATACAACCAGCTTATAACGGTAAAAATGTATTCATTAAAAAAAAAAGTTCATTCACACTTGGTAATAAAAAGTGTACAGAAACACTTTGATTGACATTCTCCCTTTGTACATGTCATTGGAGGGGAAAAATGGGATGTCTCCCTTATTAGCATAGAATATTAGTCTTGTTTTTGAATCTGCCACTATGCTGACACATAGGCATTTATAGCTCTGCACTCTTTTGAAAATAGGGCTGAGAGCACAATCCCATTTAAATTTAAAGTGACAGTCACCAAAATTGCAGAATTAGAATCAATGCCTAAAGGGGTCAGTTTCAAAGAGTTATAAAACAGTATTTGTGGGTTATAATGAGCTGAAACTTCACATGCACACTCTGAGAACAACAGAGACTTGTAACAAGGGGCATAATAGGTTTTATTAAACAGTTATATCAATTAAAAGAAGAGTTGTTAACCTAACATACTTTGGAAAAGAAAGATAATACATTTAAATAAAAAAAGGTTATTGCAACAAAAAAATGCAAACTACAAAATTGTGTATTATTTATGTTTCTTTTGATTTTTTTTCTGTTTATTCAATTGTATTTAATATTTTTCACCAACATTATTTTGAGTGTACAAATCTTTGGACTGTGAATAATTTTTTTTTTTTGTTAGTTCAGTTTTGGCTTTGGTACTGACAAATCAACATGCACAAATATATTATTGTAAAGCATCCAAAAGAAAATACTACTTTAAAAGAGAGATCTGTAAGGGGTGTACTCATTTATGCTGAGTACTCTACATAATGACATTGATAATAACAAAAAACTTAAACAACAAATACAACAACAAATAATAATAATAATAATGATAATAATAATAATAATAATAATAATAATAATAATAAATCAAAGTTTCTCGACACTTGAGTAGTCAAAAACGCATGTAGGTTTGGAATTGCATTAGGCCAAGTAAATAATAACTATAAAACTATACTATAAGTCAGTGGTTCTCAAACTGTGGTACGTGTACCACTAGTGGTACGCGGGATTCCTTCTAGTGGTACGCGGAGGAATCGCTGAATAATTAAAGTAAAAAATGAACACACTTTTAACCCTTTGACGCATACAATAACACCGATGGGATCAGTAAACTGATTTTAATAGGCTAAAAACCTATTATTTTATTTTCAATTTTCCAATGTTTGTTATGTATTCTGTCATTTGAAGCTAATTTCCTCCCTATATTTGTAACCGTTGTTGGGGCGTATCCCATATTTTTATATCCCAATGTTGACAGGTTTAGCTTAATCACTTGCTTTTCTGACACACATAGCCTATAATGTGTAATAAGCAGATCTAACTTCTAATTTAAATATGTAAATCCAATTCATATATCTAAAATACAAGTTAATGTTTAGATTTCAAAGATATACAAATAGGTCATATATACATGCATCATATATAAAAAAAAATTATCAGAAAGAGTTTATATATAAATATGATGACATATAGATATTTATTTTTACCTGTAAGCACAGTGCAGTGTTAATGTTCAAACTATTAATAAAGTGTTTAAAGTGGCTGACAATAATAAATATTCATAATAATAAGAAATAATCTGCTGCGTTTTTGAACTCTGCAGAGCTGTAGCTGCTTAAATCACACCTACTACGCTACTGTATTTCAATACCGGTCATTATGGTGGTACTTGGAGAGACAATTTTTTCTGAGGTGGTACTTGGTGAAAAAAGTTTGAGAACCACTACTATAAGTAATAAATACATACAGAAACTTTTAACTATTTATATAAACAATTATTTAAATTATGCATATTTCATTTAAAGAAAAATTGTCCTCCTTTTTCTTTCCATGGATTTCCCAAAGCTATTCACAAAATCAAAACAAAAAAACAAAAACACACACACACACACGCACACACACACACACACGCACACGCACACGCACACGCACACACACACACACACACACACACACACACACACACACACACACACACACACACACACACGGTATGTACTTCTTTTTGGGGGTTTTGTTTTTGTTCAGCTGAAGAGGTGTGGCACAAAGTGAATGCTAGAGTTGAATTACTGGGACAACGGTGTGCTGCCAGGCCTGTCACTGGGGATAAAAGCTTTTTCAGCCCTAATGTTTACTTTAAGCCTCATCGATATTGTCATTTGGCACACTGGAAGACGCACAAATGCCAAACCCAATGCGTCTATTGTCACTGTGCGTCCACAGGTCCATACTTTAGCATTCTTAACTCCTATTGTAAGATAAAAATCTAAACCCCAATGCAATTTACACTGTCGACATGAACAGACCGAAGGGCTTTTAAGGAAGTGAGCAAACACAAATGAACGCTGAGGCATTACTTACTGACTATTCATATAGTTAATTGTAATAATGAATGCTTCGTCTATTATGGGTACAATCAAAAACAACAGTGCTACAGTGGGATACAATGGGTACTTCATAATATTTATTGGATGTAATAAAAAAATAAATAAAAGGACAGGGTCCTTTACAGATACACAGATGTGACATGCTGACGATAGACTTTTTTGCCATTTACTTCTGCATCACTGTCTCATTGTAGGTAATATTTTTACATCATATGTAGACGCTAGATTCAGCCCTGCAGATACTTCAATGCGTTTGCCATCTTTGACAGTCATAATTTCAGTTATCATCATTCACAATATAGATTTCCAACACTTTGCTGCTTATGTATGCATGTATGTATTAAGGCTGCACAATATACAGTTTTAGCATCGATATTGCAATGTGTGCGTCCGTAATAGTCACAGCGCTGGATCTGCAATGTCAAGTATGAATTATTGTTGACCAGGAGCTTGTCGATTAATGGCAATTTAAAGTTTATCAACTGTATTTGTTTGGGTTTTATTCTGTTAAACATACACTGTAAAAAGAGATGTGTTGACTTTACTCAAAAAAAGAAAAGAAAAAAAAGAGAGAGTAAACTCATTTCCTTATAATTAAGTAAACAAACTATGTGCATAATTATAAAAGTTAGGTTGATGGGCTTACTGACTTTTTAAAGTAAAAACAATGTGCTGCTTTTAAAGCAAAGGGTTTACTCACTTTTTAAAAATTCATTCATTCATTCATTCATTTTTTTTCCGGCTTAGTCCCTTTATTCATCAGGTGTCACCACAGCGGAATTAATCGCCAACTTATCCAGCATATGTTTTACGCAGCGGACGCCCTTCCAGCTGCAACCCATCACTGGGAAACACCCATACACTCTTACATTCACACACATACACTATGGACAATTTAGCTTAACCAATTCACCTTTAGCGCATGTCTTTGGACTTGTGGGGGAAACAGGAGCACTCAGGGGAAATCCACACGAACACAGAGAGAACATGCAAACTCCACACAGAAATGCCAACTGACCCAGCTGAGGCTCGAACCAGCGACCTTCTTGCTGTGAAGCGATCACCCCCATTTTTTTTTCCAAAAATAAAGTAACTAATCGATTTTTACAGTGTATCAAGTGGGTATAAAACATTCAGGCACAAGAAGTAATAGCATTTGTAGCTTTAACAAAGATTAATAAAATTACATTTTTATAGTGTCATTTTACGTTAGACTGGTGTCCAACTGTCATTAACGCTCATCAGACAAATATAAAAGCACTTTTTCCTCTCATTTGTATATTTTCCACCTTAAAATTTTTAGTTTAACATTAATTTAAATAAATTATGTAGATGCACTATAAAATCACCCCACATGTTCTGAAATAGTGAATTCTTCACACACGCACACACACACACACACACACACACACACACACACACACACACACACCAAAAAAAGAGTTTTTCAGTCCATTTGATGAAATATATTTCATATCGCAATGTATAAAGATGAAAAACAGAATATTGCATTTTTAAAAAAGTTTTTTCCAATATTGTGCAGCCCTAGTATGTATGTATGTATTTTTTGTTGGGACTACATGACAGGACATAAGCCCAGCATAAATAAATAAATAAATAAATAAATAAATAAATAAATAAATAAATATATTTACCAAATTTTTAACTGAAATACATACACACAAACATGCATACACACTAGAATTCTATTATACTGTATTGTCAAAATAAAAAAATGTAATATGTGTGTGTGTGTGTGTGTGTGTGTGTGTGTGTGTGTGTGTGTGTGTGTGTGTGTGTGTGTGTGTGTGTGTATATACATACAGATGTATATACAGTATATATATATATATATATATACACAGTTCAAACCAGAAGTTTACATACACTCTAAAAAAAAGGAACATAACCATTTTTAAAAAAAATGTATGGTGGTAAATCATACTAAACTTTGGTTCAACTATACTTGAGTTCAGGGCTTTGTGATGGCCACTCCAAAACATTCACTCTGTTGTCCTTAAAGCACATTTTAACTAATTTGGCAGTATGCTTAGAGTCATGGTCTGTTTGGAAGACGCATTTGTGGCCAAGTTTTAATTTCCTGGCTAATGTCTTGAGATTTTGCTTCAGTATTTCGACATAATGTTCTTTCTTCATGATGCCATCTATGCGGTAATGTGGACCAGTCCCTCCTGCAGCAAAACAGCCACACATGATGCTGCCGCCCCCATAATTTACCAGTTGAGATGGTGTTCTCGCAGCTTGTAAGCTTTCCCCTTTGTCCTCCAAATGTAACACTGGTCATTATGGCCAAACAGTTCAATCTTAGTTCCATCAGACCACAGGACATGTCTTCAAAAATTAGTATTTTTCCCCAGTGTAATTTAGCAAATTGTAATCTGGCTTTTTTGTTGATTCTGGCTGTTGATTTTCCCATGTTGTCACACAAGGAAGCAGTGTGTTTGAGGTTTTCCTTAAATACTATTCTACCATTGTGCCTCCAATTAACTCAAATGTTGTCAATTAGCCAATCAGAAACTTCCAAAACCTTGACACCATCATCTGAGCTTTTTCAGAGGCATAATAATCCTATTGTGTGTAAACTTGACTTTCAAAAAAGTTATAACAATTTCTCAAAAAATCTCTCTCATTATTCTGCTATTAGAAACAAATATGATAATCCTAACTTACCTAAAAGAGAAAAAGTTTAGTCACAATAACATCTGACTTTTTTTTTTTTTAAATGGTTATGTGCCTTTTTATACATGTGTAAGTAAACTTCTGGTTTCAACTGTATATATATACACATGTATGTGTATATATATATATATATATATATATATATATATATATATATATATATATATATATATATATATATATATATATATATATATATATATATATATATATATATATATATATAAAATAGCCAGTTTAACTTTAACTGGGTTGTAGAAGTAATACCATTGTACTTTTAAATACAGCAGCATATAAATAAATACAAGTTAAGCAGTAATGCAGCTTGAATAAATTGTCCATGTTCACCCATACTTTAAAAAGACTCATAAACATCTCAATAAGCAGTGACGGGCTATAAACAAGCGGAAGCAACATAAGCAAAGTGTTTATGTCATAGGGGTATGTCATCTATATCACATATCGTGAAAGTCTGTGCTTCATTTATAGTGCTCAGCGTGCTAAATGGCTCTACAATTGTCACTGCGCTTACATTTAGCTTTTGCCATTACACTCAACAAAACCACAAAACAAGATATCTCTTCTCTGATGTTCGAGAATGTAGTGGCTAATAACCTGCACAAGGTTCCGGCAGCTCTCTGTATAGGGATAACATGTCTCTCTCTCATTGATATGTTATTGCATTTAATATTGTCAACATTACAGGTTGGTGAGAGCATAAGCACTATATAGGTCTTCAGCAGGTGCTGAGTGGCCGCTGTCTCAGGTCACACATTCCGACAGGACATGTTTCAGATCCCTGGTTGACAGCATTGGTGTCATGACATCATTATTAGCATCATCCTCATAAAACCTGCGGCAGGGGAATTATCCAATTAAAGTGAAGAGAGGATGCAAACTCAGCCAAAGGTCAAAAAATGAAGGACAAATGGATGCTGGGTTACATCTAGAAACACAATATGGCTGACAGGGATTTTTAGCCCAGAATGACATCATGGTGCCACAAAAGGTGCAGCACCCATGTGTGAAAATATCCAGCTTTGATTTACACCCACAGAAATGACAGGTGAAGTTTATGGGGCAGATTTCAGATCCATCATCAGCTAAAGCGGGAATGGCCATTTCATTAATTCAAAATCTGCTTTATGTTCCCTTATTTATTGGATCAAACACAATAGCGTCCTATAAAGCAAATATTGCAACCTGAGAATGAGTAATTTGGGAGTCATTCAGCAGACGCGTACAGGTTGAGTTACTGTCATTCTTTGTCAAATTATGAAAGTCTAAACATGCTCAGATTTCCTCAGAATTTTGCCTCAACACTCAACATTACCTTAAGTAAGCCATCATATCCTACATTTGGCCAACTAAGAATGCTCTTTCTATTACTAATCAAAAAAAGCTTAATGTAAAATAAACTATAGGGTTTCCAGTGGTGTTTAAAGATACACATATTTGTACTGTTTTTTTTAATAGTCTTTTAGTTCCTTATGATTGCTTAAAGAGATAGTTCACCTGAAAATGAAAACTGTGTCATCATTTAATCACTCTTCACTTGTTCACATTTGAGTTTCTTTCTTGCGTTGAACACAAAATAAGTTATTTCGAAAAATGCTGGTTGCTGGGACCCATTGACTTCCCTAGTGTTTTATTTCTCCTACTTTGGAAGTTGATGGGGGCGGTTCATTCCGCTGTGGTGACCCCAGATTAATAAAGGGGTTAAGCCGAAAATAAAATATATGAATGAATGGAAGTTGGTGGGTCTCATCAACCAGCATTCTTCAACAAAATCTTCTTTTGTGCTCGACAAAAAAAAAAAAAAAAAAAAAACTCATAAAGGTGTAAAACCACATGAAGGAGATTAAACGATGAGGTCATTTTCATATTCAGGTGAACTAACACTTTAATGAGCAAATACAGTATTTGTGAACTTGAAAACTGAAACATAAGGTAACAAATTAATGTTTAACATCAAACAAATGTTTCTAAAATTCCAAGATTGATCCTGTCTATGCTGTTTCAGTTGATATAATGTCACTAGAAATGGCACACATCCCGTCCATTATTCGCAGGAATCTTTGTGCTTTGTTATTTTTGTTAAGAAACAATCTCATCTTTCAAATTGTTATTTGATGTGGTGCGACAGATTATAGACGGATATAGTCCCTCCAGTTCAAATGGCAGTAGAGCACAAGAACGCAATCATCTCTTCTTTTTTACATCTAGTTATAGCATAAAATAAACATCTCACATCTCAAGTAATCGCTCAATCTGTTTCCACTGTAAACAATGTTACATAACATTAAGTTTTCCACATTTATTAATTACCTTCATTTGTGGTCCACAAATTTCTAGTTCACTAGAAAAATGATGAGCATGTACACACACACACACACACACACACACACACACGCACGCATACACGCACACACACACACACGCATGCATACACGCACGCACTTTATCTGCAAATGGTCAATTAATCTGTCATGAAAATAAGTTAAATATAAAGTTAAAAGTTAAATAAGAAAGTTAATGCAGAATAAGAAAAAAATATTTTCTTGATTTACTTGATGTAACAGCAGCAACTTTTAATGTTTACACAATTTTTATTGAGTTTTGATTATTATATCTAAAGATAATTACAACTAAATTTTACAGTTTGGGCTTTGTGATTAATTGTAGCCATTATAATAATGAGCAAGTGATATCACTTATACTGTTTAAACCATGAGCTTATATAGTTAAAAAAAAAAACATATTACAATTTAATTATTATTTTTTAATAACAAATTTTTTTTTGAAACTTTTTTGGTTAACCCCAAAAAATGCATCGAAGTATGACTTCAAAACCAAGATACGAATCGTCATTTTTCTGTAGCATCATACCACGAGTTACAAAGCTTAACTTTCAATTCCTTTAAAACCAGCATAGTCCATAGAGACAACAGTGAACTGTAGTTTTTCTCTGTGGTAATGCATAGGGTGGGTTTCGTCTCTAGCGGTAGCGTGTGTGGAAGCTATGGGTGGGTGTCTGGTTACTGGGGGAGTTATGCATTCTGCCTGAGGGAGAGGCTGTACTGCGTCCACTTAAACATAGACCAGGCTCCTCGCAGACAGGACGGGGTCAAAAGTCGCAGCTTAACAGGGCCGCCCATTGTCTCCTGACAGGTTGGGCACATCCAGCGATGAAAATGCAATCAAAACAAACAGAGCCCTGCAATCTGGGGAGACAAGTGAGAGGGGCTTCTCCGCTATCTTCATTAATCAGAGGCCAGGTAACGTTCAAAGAGGTCTGACGACCCTTCCCTCATCCCTCAAACCCAGGGCTGCAGGATGGACATGGTGGCTCAGACAAAAGAATAGTGGCCCCCATGATCTCTCCTCCATTAAGACACATGGGCCTAAACTCTGCTGAATGTGGGCTTAAGAATTTAATGGAACCCAAAGCTACAAACTCATATTGGTTTACTCTAGTTTGCGCTTACAATTTATTAATTTGCGAAAGTATGATTTAAAAAAAATGCCTGTGATATCTATTTGAAATATTAAATTGATTGCATTATAATAATAATTGTATAGGAATACACAGCTTTTTCAAAGAGAATACTGAATTCAATAAAGCAAGATTAATATAAGAATATTCTTTTTCAGAAACTATATCACTCATTTAGATTAATTACAAAAACTACTCACGACTTTATTTAATCCAAAAAAAATCTCAATTTAAAAGTGGATTTTGTTTTTTGTAAAATATTCATTAACATTTTTAATGATTTAGTTAGAAGACAATTAGTCTATTTGATTTCAATGGAAATGAATGTTCATTTTTATTTTGAGAACCTGTTTATGTAATCTTTACACATCTGTTTCTTCTATTTTGTGGTGTAGATTAGACTAACTGATAGCGGCTGGAAAAAAAAGAACCATGTCTGCAGGTATACCCACATGTGCTTATGAGCTACAAGACCTGCCAATATAATGGTGAGGGAGAATGCTTAATTTCACACATGGAAGTGGCAGAATGGATATATGATGGCAACTATTAAATTAGGTTTTAAATCAAATATCCACACATTTTCTCTATCAGGGGCTTCATTGGTTTAAAACTGATTAGCTGTTAAGTAAACAAATGAAAACAAACACAAAAGCATCCACCCAACAAAATGTTGAACTGTGTTCTCATTAATGTATCACTAATAATACTCTCATTTCAAATGGTACACATTTAAACAACATATTAAAAACACCCCATCAAAAAACAAAACATCAGATTCATAATATCCATGTTCTAATAATTGTTATAGTTAAAATGATATTTTGTTGTTATAAAAGTGGGGGAGCACGGTGGCGCAGTGGGTAGCACAATCGCCTCACAGCAAGAAGGTTGCTGGTTCGAGCCCCGGCTGGGTCAGTTGGCGTTTCTGTATGAAGTTTGCATGTTCTCCCTGTGTTTGCGTGGGTTTCCTCAGGGTACTCCAGTTTCCCCCACTATAGGTGAATTGAGTAAGCTAAATTGTCCGTAGTGAATGAGTGTGTGTTTCCCAGTGATGGGTTGCAGCTGGAAGGGCATCTGCTGCGTAAAACATATGTTGGATAAATTAGCGGTTCTTTCCGCTGTGGCGACCCCAGATTAATAAAGGGACAAAGGCGAAAAGAAAATGAATGAATGTTATAAAAAGTGACTTGACTTGAAAACTTTCCATATACAGTGTGACAAAATGTCATGCAAATATATATATATATATATATATATATATATATATATATATATATATATATATATATTTTTTTTTTATAGCATTCATGTGCCCATATGGAATGTGGCAACTAATCCTAGACTCATGAATACTTAAATTATTATACCAACTACATTGCATTTCTTCACATTTTTTTTTCATTTTTTCAAACTAGAAAAACTAATTATTTAAATGAACATTTTTAATAGATAAAATATTCATATTTAATGAATGATATTGAAAAATCATTGATTTGAACCAACTTTACATTATTTGTTAGAAACTACTTCATCTACTAACATCTAAATAATGTGATACACACCACTTGCTGTCTAATCGTTGAGCTTATAAAGATTACTTGCATGTAACTAAAACTGTAATTAAGTTCTGCACATGTACATGCTACATGACACTGTGGACCCCTTAACCAGCACATTAAACCTAACCACCAAAGCTGTCCCTAACATTTACTGTCTCTCACTTCAAATGTGTTTTGCAGTTTGTTTATTTATTTGAAGTACATAATTGTAAAAAAAAAAATCCCAAATAAAATGAAACAATGTGATTGAAAGATTCATATTTAGAGCAGCTAAGGAAAGCTGGTATTTTAAAATGCATAGAGTATGAAACTAATATTTCAATTGCCTTTTTAAAGAGGTGCCAATACTACACTGAAATGGAATACTGCATTAGAACATCATTAACGATACAGGCATGAAAATTATATACTTAGCTATTAATACAGCTTCATTTACAGTTGATCCACAAAAACAAATGTCTGGCAGCCAGTGTGTGAAGAAACAAACAAGCAAGGCTGAGAAGTTCACTATAAACTGCACAAAATGCTTTCTTTGTTGCCATAAGAACACCACACCTATAAATATCATAGCCAGGCAACAGCTGGAGAACCAGACACAACAGTTTGCACATCCAGCATGTCTCATTCAAGACAGAACCCCTTAAATGAGCGGAATAGTTACAATAACACTTTGGACCAAAGAAACAGACACTTAAGTGTTGATTTGTATTACTGTATTACTCCGACAAACTGAGTAGCTAAATAAAACCACAAGCACAGTGTGTGCACTCCCAAGTACATGACCAAGATAAACCTGGCAACCTTACAAAAGGCTTTTCAGAACTGGCCAACAAACCGGCACAAACAGTAGCTCCTGTCTTACCGTTGAAAGGCTCTCTCTGGACAGAACTGTACTGCTGCATAAGGAGAGGTCATTCTGTCAGACTTGGGGTCTTAACTGAGGTCGTCAAGGTTATCGACAAGTGGCCCAAGCACATGTATTACAGCAGATCTGGAGTTACAAATAAATAAAAAAATATGAAAAAACATAAACAAAACAGAAATTGCGAGGCAGATTAAAGTGCTAAGAAGGTCAAGTGCACAGGACTGAATCAAGTGTGGAGGATGTTTTAATTTTGGTTTAATCTTTCTACAGCCCACAAGCGAAGGGGCGGCGCCAATGCCAACATGCTGACCAATCCCTGACAACAACTGGAGATGGTATCATATCCCTTCAGTTGCTAGGATATAGATATTAAGCAACAACCCCCACCCGTTCCATTCCTAGTCCATGTCCCCAGCGATGTCTGTCTAAGCACTAACCTGAAAAGCACATTCCCGCCGTCTATTTGCTTGTCGCAGTTTCTATCCAGAATCCCCGGAGCTTTCAGCCATGCGTGATGATTGCATCACAGTAGCTGTTAAGTTCTATTTTGACCAGACCAGGTGAAAAAAATGTCACATCAAATAGTTCTAAGTGACCACGCTGGTTTCCTGAGCTGTCAATAGGGCTGAAACGCTGTGTTAGAAGTTTATCGCCATTCGTTGGCTAACATGCCTTTTACAAGACAGACTACATTTGAACCTCAATGTCATAGTTTTCATAAACTTGGTCTGGCAGTTCTACAATGGGAAAAAAGCTAGATCTAATGCTGTATGTCCTTCAATGTTCTCTAAACAAAACACAAAATGGTTCCAGAAATGTCAACCCATCCATAAACAAATAAAAAAATATTGAAATAATTTACTTAATTGATGCCTGCTGATTGGTATAGTCCAGAGGCTGTAAACTTAGAGGTGTTTTGTGGTTTTTAGGAGTTGAATTGCAGATGAATCAGAGGTCTAAAATAAAGGGGAGGTCACAGAGGGGAGAAGGATAATAAATAGATGCTGGGTATCCAGGGAACACGATCTGGTGTGCCGGACTTTTGTACCTTTAAAGAGACCCTCGGTCAACTGTCTTCCTTCTATCCTATTCTACCATATAATGTGCTGTTATACGGAGTCTGGGTCTACTTATTGTTTTGTATTCAAATTTGGCATATTTCTATGGCCCTGTTTCCACCTGGGTCTTACATGGGTTCAAAATCAAATCTTCTGACCACTTGTGTTCAGATTTCATCAAGAGCCTACAGTATATCACTTTAGCAGGAGCACTTAGTCTTCCATACGAGTACTACTGAAAGAACAATGTGGCTTACAAGTGAGCTGTAATGCAAACAAATAAAAAGGATGTGGATGGTTGTAACTACAATTCAGTTCAATCCATGTGGTTACAACGCAATGAAGTATACTTTAACGTAACACAACCATTTGATGGTTTACAGTAAATTCATAATATACAGTAGCAAAACCATTTTTCATGGAATGCAAGTCTCCATTTAAAACATCTTAACATATGATGTGTCTGGGGTCTACAGTATAAGTGGATGAAGGACTGGACTTTTAACTATTAAGGACTGAAATGTGGAATATGAAATGTGAAAACTAGGAACCAGAGCTGACTACAAATCTGCACCGTCCAATAGCCAATAAAATCAAAATGACGTTTGTAGAAAAGAAAAGTTGTTTTGGTAGGCCAGTTTTTTTTTTTTGTTTACAAAGTTACAAAGACAGAAACTGGACAACTGCCATTACCTAGCAGTAAAATCCTAATCTCATTCCTTTGATACATCTTCCCTTACACATGCCGAAGCAGCAAGTTATTTTAGACCAACCCCCCTACACACACCCAACACACAGTCAAACATACACTGCACACACCCAGGCAGATAGCTTTACAAACATCTGCAAATTGTCTGTCCTCATTTTGCCATTCCTGAACAGAATCC
This sequence comes from Danio kyathit, assembly GCA_903798195.1. NCBI lineage: Eukaryota > Metazoa > Chordata > Actinopteri > Cypriniformes > Danionidae > Danio > Danio kyathit. Next base: position 35,994,830 of record LR812524.1, on the reverse strand, counting down.
AATATGGCTCTGCTGTAGTTGGCTTTAGTTTACAGAGGGTGACAGATTCCCACAAATCCATAGCCAATCCTTACTGGTTTCAACCGAAATCTGACATACCAGTGTCGCAACTAGTCCGAGTCATTCTGTTTTTTTTAATCAAATTCACTGGATGAACTTGTTGAATTGGTTATAACAGTTACGGAATATGCTTTTTAAAAAGTACTTTTGTTTACATAATATTTGGGAAACCTAAATCAGTGCAATGCAAACAATAAATACACATACTTAAGGTCCAACAGTTTGTGTAGATAAAAAAAAAAAAAAAAAACTTGAATGTCAGTGTTTAACTGGATGATGAAATCATTTCAAAATTAGGTAATGATCAAATATTTATTTTGGTTCATTCTGCAAGGGTCAGGAGGCAGTAACTGCATTCTAAATAATTTCCAAAGGGAGTTGCAGCATTACATCATTCTTTTAAAGCAGCAAATGTGACAAAATTGTTGAAAAGAAGAGCAGGTGTACTGTACTGTGCAATACAATAGCATCAACTGAATACAAACGGTCAATGAGGCATACATTTTTTGTCTTGTTTTTAACTTTATTTTTATACAAGTTCTGTGTGTAAATAATTAATTAAAAAAAATATTTACATAATAAGTGGCTTTTTTCAGATTACAAAAACCAAAAACAATAGTATTATATTGTTTATGACCATCCAGGCCGTGGTAAACTGGACCAGCACTTTACACTCACCAGGGTGCTCGAGGGTTCATGGGAGTATGGCCAACCAGTCCACATGTGTTTTGTGGACTTGGAGAAGTCATTCAACCGTGTGCCTTGTGGCATTCTGTGGAGGGTGCTCTGGGAGTATGGGGTCAGAGGCGCTCTGTTAAGGACTGTCTCTTCCCTGGATGAACAGAGTTGAAGTTTGGTTCGCATTGCTGACAATAAGTCAGACTTCTTTCCAGTGCATGTTGGACTCAGGCAGGGCTGCCCTTTGTCAACAATTCTGTTCAGAATTTGTATGGACAGAAATTCAATGCGGAGCCTTGGGCAGGTTCGGGGACAACAGGATTTCATTTCTGATATTCGGAGACGATGTTGTTCTGTTGGCTTCATCGAACATGGACCTTCAGCATGCACTGGGGTGGTTTGCTGCCGAGTGTGACATGGCTGGGATGAGAATCAGCACCTCCAAGTCCGAGGCCATGGTGCTCCACCGGAAAAAAGGTGGTTTGCCATCTCCAGGTTGAAGGAAAGTCCTTACCCTAGGTGGAGGAGTTCAAGTATCTTGGAGTTTTGTTAATGAGGGAGGGAAAGATGGAACATGAGATTGACAGGCAGAATTGTGCAGCGGCAGCAGTAATGCAGTCGATGTACCGGTAAGTTGTGGTAAAGAAGGAGCTGAGACTAAAAGCAAAGCTCTCGATTTACCGGTCAATCTAAGTTCCTACTCTCAAGAAAGGACAAGATCTTGGATACATGCGGCCGAAATGAGTTTCCTTCACTGGGTGGCAGGGAGCACCCTTATATATAGGGCGAGGAGCTTTGTCACCCGGGAGGAGCTCGGAGTAGAGCCGCTGCTCCTCCACGTCGAGAGAAGTCAGCTGAGGTGGCTCGGGCATCTGTTTTGGATGCCTCCTAGACGCCTACCTAGGGAGGTGTTCCAGGCATTTCCCACCGGGAGGAGGCCTCGGGGAAGACCCAGGACACGCTGGAGGGACTATGTCTCTCGGCTGGCCTAGAAACACCTTGGGATTCCCCCGGAGGTGCTGGAGGAAGTGTCTGGGGAGAAGGAAGTCTGGGGTTCTCTCCTAAGACTGCTGCCCCCACGACCCGGCACCAGAAAAGCAGTTGAAAATGAATGAATGAATGATGTTTATGACCATTAAAAATAGGTAGCAACTGAAGTGCAAGCTATTCCAGTTAAATATTGGCCTGAGGGAAAAAAAATGTTTTTCTGCCTAGATGTTTTTAGTGAATCTGTAGCATCTGCCTGAGGGAAGAAGTGTGAACAATGATGCTACTTTCCTGTAGTAGTGGCTATTGAGACGTGTGTATAATTTGGAGAAACAATTATATATTTCTGTTAAACATGCACACAAAAACTTTATGCCTGTGACCTGTGGAGATCATCACTAATGACAAAGTAAAAATCTGACACAGTATACTGTAGGTCTACTTTAATACAATGCTTCAGAAACTGCTGATCTCCTAGGATTTCACTAACAACTATATATAGTGTTAGAAATAATGTCCCAATAATCAATATACTGACTTATAACACAACACATGGAGATGACCTCAATAATTTTTGTGATGCAATATATATCGCCTACATAAAAATACATAAAAAGCAACTTTAGCCACATTTTAGCTGAATGAGCAGCCTCTCTATATCTCTATTGGAGTTGTCAGTGTTAGTAGGGTTAAAAAACACTATTTACTATAAATTACAATAGTATAGTTGCCTGACAAATTAAAATAGATCTGTTACTTTTAAGGTTTCTCTACCTTGTACTTTTTTTGTTAACATTTATTATTATTATTATTATTATTATTATTATTATTATTATTATTATTAATATTATTATTTATTTGTTTAGGATAATCATTAAATTAAACATTCTTAAAATTTAAAGTGTTCTTTGGAAGAGTGAACTTGCATTATGATGCTATTATAGTGTCAAAATATTCTTAAAATCACAGTGATATTGTTTATCGCAATACATTTTGGTGGTATATCGTACCACAAAACATAGATATTGTGGGAGGCCTATTTATAAAGTATGTTCCAAATAGAGAGAAAAAACAGTGAGTCGCAGACCTTTGGCTAAAAATACCTTGTTGATGCCACATGTCAGAAAAGCCAGACTGCTTCTTGCAGACCGAACAGTCATTTAAAAATCCACTCACTACAACCAATGTAGAATCTCTGAAGGCACAACAAAACCTTAAAGCAAATGAGCTAAAGTGCACCAGTGCCACTCCTGTTAGCAAACATCAGGAAACTGAGGGTACAATTTACACCACAAATGGACAGGTTGCCTGGCGTGATGGAAAACCTTTCTATTTAATACCCTCAGAAGAAGTTAAAAGAGTATGATCCATTGAATGTTCTGAAAAAAAAGCTAATGAAGCTCAGATTAAAGATAATGCATATAAAATAGTAGAAGATAAGTGCTTAAAACAGTGGGACTAACAGTCATAAAAGTAAATACAAACCAATCACCAATGAGGGGGACTTGTTTAACACTGATTTTCACAAGGTTTATGTATTTTTTCTGTTCAAAAGTCTCATTTGGTTGCTGTGACTTGTGGGCTCCCGGCCATGAGAAAACTTTGAATCTTGCAAAGGGCAAGTTGAAAGTGGTACCTTGTATAGTATAATACTGCAAACACAGTGATAGTGTTGGAAGACTACAGAGTCTCTCTGTCTTTGAACTTGTAGGCTGTAATACTCAACGATCCTGTGTCTGACCAGTATACAACTGAGATAGTCAGTGAGAGTGTAGAGGTGCTAAAGACCTGTGACTCATGTGTGGCTTAGGGCTTGAATTTGCGACCATTTTGGTCACATATGCACCCAGAATTTAATCTACAGTATGTGACCTCATAATATATTTGGCAGCATTTGTGCAAGTGCATTTAATGGTTGTAGTTTGACCTGTTTAGATTTTTCTAAAAATGTTCACCGAAGTGCTGAAACAATGAAAGGTGTTTCATAATGCTCTTATATTGGATCAAATTAGCTGTCAATCACTCAATGCTTTCCACTTTCAGACAACAGAGAGCTTTGGCCAGGGGAAATGCAAAAAAGTCTCAGGAAGAGGCAATGAAAAATGCACAGGATTATCATTAAGCTGTATGGCACCGGTAACATCGATCATGTGGTGAATGTTGATCCGCCAACAGTAGTTATGAAGAGAGTGCTTGAAAGACATAGCATTCACTGTGCAAATGGCCACTAAAGGTAAAATCTAACAGTGCATACACCATCACCAATGAAGCTTGTGTTTACTAATTATTAACTGATACTGCAACTCATGAAAAAGAACTATATGGCTATTGCGCAGGAGAATCCTGTCATGCTCATATATTGGACCGGCTGATTGGCCTGCTTTTTTTCCACATGCACAGACAAATTTTAATCCGCACATTTAGTCTGTGCATTTAAAATGTGCTGTTTTCTCTACGCGTTCACGTGTTCTCTTTCTCAAACACAGACGCATGTGCCCAGGTTGTTGCCATGGACACCAACCAAAATTTTTAAAGAATATACATTTTAAAAACTTAAAAATTAATTTAATGAATTTGCTGTGGTGCTCAAACATTTTTGGTGGCTGCTCCTTAAATTTTTGCCAGTGCTCCTAAATTTCTGAAGTTAGGGGCACCAGTGCTATCAATTAAAAAAAAGTCAATTTCAAGCCTGTCTGTTGTCATTTTCCTCTTGTATTGAATCCCGACTTATGTTTTTTTTTCATCTCTAGGTTCACATTTGGATCACTCCAACCAATAGCAGAACAGCAAATACTGGGGAGGTGGGGATCAAGACAGTATAGTCAAATTTAGACAACCACTGCATGAAATAAATAAATTCATCACACATCTCTGCAATACGTACATTAGATACAGTGATACAATGATCATTGTATTAAAGATACAGTGGTGTGAACATGCAAACTCAAACAGAAATGCCACCTGGCCCAGCCTGGACTTGAACCAGAGACCTTTTTGGTTTGAGGTGACAGTGCTAACCACTGAGTCACTGTGCCTCCCCTTAGTCAAATATAACACAAGTAAACACTTTATGTAGTTTTTAAATGAAGGTTTGTTATTAAGGGTAAAAGACATACAAAACAACATAGCCATTTGTAAAAAAAAAGTGTTTGGCAAATTATCCTAAATGCAGCAACAACTCATCACAAAATACCCAACAACAACATCCAAAGAACTGTAGACACTTGTCACAGTTAAGGTGAGTGTTCATGACTCCACCATAAAAAAGTGACTGGATAAAAATGGTTTGCATGGCAGAGTTATAAGACGAAAACCACTGCTGACCAAAAAGAACATTGTCTCACCTGAATTTTTTCAAGGTGCGTGTCCCATTATGTGTAAAGTAAAAGTAACACTGCATTTCAGGAAAAGTACCTACAGTAAAATGTGATGGAGGTAGTCTGATTGTCTGGGGCTGTTATGCTGCTTCAGGACCTGGAAGAATTGATGTGATAAATGGAATCATGAATTCTGCTGTGTAACAAAATATCCTGAAGGAAAATGTCCAGCCATCTGTTAGTGACCTCAAGCTGAAGTGAACTTGGATTCTGCAGCAGGACAATGATTGAAAAGCACAACAGCAAATGCACTTCTGAATGTCTGAAGAAAAACAAAGCTAAGACTTTGGACTGGCCTAGTCAAAGTCCTGATCTGAATCCAATTAAGATGCTGTGGCGTAAATTTAAAAGGGTGGTTCGTGCTCGAAAAGGCTACATGTTTAGATGTGGCTGAATTATGTACAACAATTCTGCAAAGATAAATGGGCCAAAATTTGTACACAGCAACGTAACAGACACATTGTGTTATTAGGTTTAGGGGCAAACACTTTTTCACACTATGTAATTTTGTTTTCTCTTAATAATAAAAACTTTCAATTAAAAACTACACAATGTGTTTACTTGTGTTATCTTTGACTAATATTTAAATTTGTTTGATGATGTAAAATAATTTTAGTGTGACAGACATGCAAAAAAAATCAAGTAAGGGGTGAACATTTTTTCACACCACTGTACCTTTATCACAAAAATGACACATCCTTTACACATCCTTATTGTAAAGGTGAAAGAAACATTACTATCACTTCCCAAAGTCATGACTCAAAGCTCTTTTCTAACTTTCTATTGTGTTCATTATACTCAAATAGCCTCCAATCTCCATTAAACAGTTCATCCTTGCAGGCAGCCAACAAATATGTTGCAATTGCATAATGCTGTCATGCAAATAGGCAAAAAAAAAAAATATATTAGCAAGATTTATCTGATAGTGGTATGTCTCTGATAAAGAGGTATTTAGCTACCATCTGTTAACCACAGTCATATTAAAGAACATTTGAGAACATGGTAATTTAATTTGGACATTTGGGTAATGGGAACTAATTTAGAACATCCATTAAAAATCACCTTGAGACCAGCTGGTGAACAAACTATTGTAAAGCTCCCGTAGCAGATGTTTACAGACCCCACTTGATTTGTAATTATATTTAATTAAACATAATGAAATTCACACAATTGAAAAAATCATTTATTTTTGGACTGAATTGTAATAGTTAGCACATCTTCTCTAATCTCTACAAGTGAGGATGAACTAACATTACAAATATAATCTCTAGGTGAGTTCAAGTGATATTGCAGAGGACACATGAAACCCTTACATCACTGTAGTGTTAATTACCCTTAATACGCAGACTCTGCATGTTAGTCACTCCATCCCTATTACTTCATATGAAATACACATCCTCATTTAGGGCCCTAGCGAATACGTCAGTCTCTACAGTGGGCTGTAGCCAATCCCACATCTTTAATGCGCTGATTATCTCTTTGCAGTTTAGATCACATTTGGTCTGCAGTGCTAAACCCATGTTAATCTCTACTTGGGTTAGAAGTAGTTGTTTATACAGCAATGACTGAAGCACATGCAACTTTAAGTACATCATCCTCCCTAATTCGTCTTTATGCCTTTATCTTCCTTTATGAATGATGGTACGTCAATTCACAATGCCTATTACTGTCCAGTGCTTGTATACGGCACTAAGCAGTTGTCAGGAGCAGCTGGTGAGGACGGACTTTACCATGAGGTCAAGCATACACTGCGTGGGCCGCACATATGCCAGCCACTCTGAAGCACTGTGTAGGGGTCAATCGTATGATTATGTGTCCGTATTACCCGCTCTGACTAATGGTGAGGGTATCCATATGAGTCAGAGGGATCGGTGTTCAGTGCAGTGTTTGAGAGGTGATAATTCATGGAGCATAGAGGCTTGTGAACAACTCCAAAACTGCCTGGCAACTCTGTGTTTACATCAGCCTTTCACGCTACACATGAAGAAGGATCATTTCTTTAAAGTACCAAAAAAAAAGGTAAAACAGCCCACTTGCTACAGAGATGGCTAATATAATTTGTCTCTTGTACTAATATTATATTAATATATACTATATTAATACTATATACTATATTTAACATAATTAATATAGTATATAATTTCATTCATTAATTTATTTTCCTTCTGCTTAGTCTCTATTTCAGAGGTTGTACAGTGAAATGAATCAACAACTATTCCAGCATATGTTTTATGCAGCGGATGCACTTCCAGCCACAACCTAGTATTGGAAAACAGTTATACACTACGGTCAATTTAGTTTATTTAATTAACTTATAATGCATGTTTTTGGACTGTGGGGGAAATAATATATAATTTAATATAGTAAATTAATGGTGCTTTCACACCTAGACATTTGTTTCGGAACCTGTCTTAGGGTGCTTTTACATCTGTGGTTCGGTTCATTTGGACTGGACGAAAGGCAACAAATAATACATTACAGCATTTTTCTGCTGTTTTTAGCTCCTTTTCACACCACACTGATAGCTTTGGTCCGAACCAGTTAAAAAGAACTAAAATGAAGTCATGTGACAAAATCCACATCACGCTAAACTGCTTTTCGATTGGTCAGAATTAACGTGCAGGAAAATGCGAATGGAACTCACGCAACTAAACAAACCCGGCAGACGCTTTTTACTATGGAGGGACGACTGCGCTGGCTAATTGTATCCCTACATATAGTATACTATATAGTTTGTATACATCACTTTAGACAAACTATAGATTTTGAGAATGAAGTGTGGCTGCGACTGGAAAACAATGTTTTAATGCATTGCAAACGGCGAAGGCACATTACAAGTCACTTCAGGAGGAGGCGTGAAACTGCGGTCGTAGCTAAACAGCAACATGGTCATTTTCTGGAAATATTACCAACGATCCATCAGGAAATGTTTTTCCCTCTCTCTCGCTGTTTAAAACTGTTGATAAAGCGCTGTCAACAAATATTTTTCCTCCACACCGCATCGGACTGGATTAGTTAAAAAAGGCACAGCACTTTTAGCGGTTGGGTCTGTTTTAGTTCCTTTGAAAGCATACCGAAACCACCTCTTTAAGGAGGTCTCGGTATGCTTTTTTGGTCCGCTTTTGGTGTGCATTTGAGTGCGATTGCTACATTCACATTGCATACATGCCCAAATGAACCACCCCAAGAGGGAAAATGGACTCTAGTGCGATTCAACCGAACAAAATAAGGCAGGTGTGAAAACACCCTCATTTGCCCAGATAGCGGGGTTCGTTTGGCATATGTGAAACCCGCTATTGTGCTCGGATCCATGCCAAATCAAGAGGTCTGAGATTGCCTGAATGAGGTGGTCTCGGCTTGATTGAAACGAACTCTGGAGAGGATCGATCAAAGTGAGAAAGCAATACGATCCAACGAATTAACGAACCAGGCTATATCAAAGTGTATTATGGTTGTGTAATAGCCATATACTGTATATGTCTATATGAAAAGAGAATTATGAGTAGGGCAAGATGTCATTCCTACTGGTAAATGTGCGTTTCATGTCGAACGCGAAAGGAAAAGCATGCTGAAATATTAACGAGAGCAATTTATCTGTTAGGGAAATTGGCTGATATTTTTTCTGTGTAACTCTCACCAATGTGAAGAGAGTGTACTTGCACATGACTTGTTTTAACCAACATAGGCTTATTCTGAAAACGTAGCCCTATATGTGTAGCCGTTTCTGGAGACCGCAAATGATGTAGCCAGAGCTACGTATGGCTGCATTTCATTTTTAAAACGAACACTATGGGGCAGTATGACGCCATTTCTTGTCATGCTTTCCAGCTGACCGCTTACCTCCGTATGGCCCAGTTTGTCCCATAGCTCGGCATGTACGTCGGCAGACTTGAGATGCAGAGAGGAGTTGACCACGACGATGGGGTTCGAGTCCCCAGTTCCAGAATGCAGTTCCAGAATGCAGGTAAGACAAAAACAGAATCCAAAAAATTAGATAAACAAGTAAATAACAGGGTGAGAATGTGGTAAAATCTGAAAATGTGGTAAAAATCAGACAAGGGCTTTTCTTTTTCTGGATTGTTTTTGAAAATTGTTGGTTGGGTTTAGGGAAGTGGTTAGTGGGTCAATCAATAAAATTGGCTGGGTTTAGGGAAGGAGGAGGGTGGGTCAGTCGATCGATCAATCAGTCAGTCATTCAGTCAAAAAGTCAGTCAATAGCGGCCTCTGGTGGGTTTATGCGAGAACAGCAGGTGCGAATGGCACTCGCGAGAGAAATTTGAGATCTCGCAATAATTCACAAAAAAAAAAAAACACTTCCTAGGACGCATTTCATGGTCTCCAGAAATGTATATAGAGGTACATTTTCAGAATAAGCCTGGGTTGGTTTTAACTATTGTGGTCCATTTAGTAACTTTGCTGTGTGAAAGTGAACTGCATCAAGAACATTGTAACAATTTGAATCCCCGTTTCGGAACAAAACAAATCAATCTACAGGTGTAAAAGCACCCTAAAACACTGACAAAGAGTGTAATTTAATAAAGCTGAGAAGTATTTTTAAAATCTAAAGTAAATGTGAAAAGCAAAAGTACTTTAAATGCTGTTTACCTATAGTTTGTTTGTTTTTAAAAAAAATAAAATAATTTGTTTTAATACAATAGCTCAAAAAGACAATTTGGTATAAACGTAAACAAATAAAAATATTTATTTTTTCAAATATATAGATTAATTTGATAAAGATTCCTTTTAAATTGTATTACTATTTTTTAATATAAATATGTAAATAATGTATAATAATAAATCCATTATTATTATAAATCCATGTATAATAATAATCATGACAGTTAAATAACCATGGCCAATAACCTTTTGTGATAATAACATGCTCATCATAAGATGTACTCGAGCTACATTTCCGAAACAGGAAAAAAAAAAAAATTTACTTCTCACATACGGTCATTAAAGAGATAATAGTAGTTCCTGCACCTTGTTATTGTTCTAACTATAAAACTGAAGACAAAGACAAATACTTTCCCACGTCGTGAATAACACTACGCTACCCTCAGCTCACTTTTGTCACAGTGACTTCTCCACCTAACATCAGTTGTGTCACCATTCATGGGAAAATTCACTTTGCTGGTGGCAAGAGAAAAGGCACAGTGCCAAGTTTGAATCATCAAGTAGGACAGCTTTTGGTGGGAACCAGATTTGTTTTCATCTTTTTTTCTTTTTAATATCCTCTGTTGCATTAATAATGACAAACTGGTTTGGGATTATTGCTGAATAATACTATTCACATGCAGTAAGAGCTGTTATTCCACAACCAAAACATTTATTTTTTTGCAGTGCTGCACTGTAGCTGTAAAACATGTAGTCCTTCTTGACCTGCTTAATGACATTGTTTTTAAATATATACAGTATAACACACCTCTATTTCTTTCTTTACCTTTCCCTTTGTTCTAGTACATGTGGCAGTTTAATTTGACAACATTGACATTTTCTAAGAATAATTTAACTAATTCCAAAACTTTCAAAAATTCTAATTGTTTATAAATTGTTGAGCAGATGATAAATAAAATCATATTTCCACTGACTGTATGAAAAAGTGGATCATACATTATAAAAGGGCCAGCCAATCTTGTTTAAACAGGTTTTTCTGGACTTTGTTTTTTTTCTCTACAGTACCTCTCCAGCACAGAATCCTTTCATTTACAGAGAGAAATTTCACAGCAAACAAGTCGCAAAGTTCATATATCACAGAACTTCTCCAAAACAATAATAATCGTTTCAAGCACGTCACCTCAAGTCGTTTTCACGCCACCAGAAAGCCAGATGTTACTATAGTCGCTGCACATATTGGCATTTCTACTTCTGGTTTCACTAGTCATGACTATTACCATCTCTAAATCAAATCAGTTTTTAAGCCACACACACACACACACACAAGAATTGTGATCCATACGTTTTGCATTTTTGCAGTTTTCCAGTTCGAATCAGGCTTGGAATTTTGGGGCAGCCACATTGTCTCATTCATTGAACTCGCTCCAGGGCTTACGCCATCACATAACAGTGGGCCAATTGAGTTGACTCTCTTCCCCCAATACTCTGGCTGCAGATGTGCAGGGATCCTTCAGCCCAATTCGTAAAGGATTAATCATCTAAACAATGAGGTTTTACATGTTGCGGCGGAAATTGCCTGCACGAGACTTTTGAATGACCGGTCATGTGATCATGTGGTCATGTGTTCGCGCCTCGGGACATTCTAATTGCAGGCTGATGTACTAAATTTAATAGAGACAATGACTTCTCTGGCAATTAACGCATACGAATGAACGACAATTTCTTAAATGTTAGAACTAAGGCGGTTACATCTTTTAATAATATGCCATAGGTTTCCTCATGTGCTGTGTTTATTCCAACCAACCAGGTTGATGAATGTGGTCTTAACCCTTGTAGCAGATTAAAATGATCTGTACGTGTCTGAAATGTTTGATACTAAAACAAAACCTTTTTACATTTCCAATACACTGGTGTAAATGAAAAACTAGTAGTACAAACAGTATTCGTCTTGTAACATTTGATGCAAGATAGTCACAATCTTACAAGAGATTTTACCACGTGAAATCTCCTGCAGTCTGTTAATGTTTGACCCTTTGCTACGCTGGTACAGGGCCCGCCCTTCATGGCAACTGCTCATTTTAAGACAGTGCCATGGGGATGGATCAGATCGGGTCATTTAAAAACTCCCTGCAGCCGTAAAACATTATGCATTAGCTGGCCTGCGCCGCTGTTGCTTTCTGCCCCCTGTCGCCTGCCCGGTCTCCGCGGCGCCACGTGATTGGGTCACCACGAACTCTCCATGCAAACCTCTTAAGTTTCGGGACGAACTTCCGCAAACGGACTCTCAGCAGAGTCCGTTACCCCGGTAACCCAGGACAACCACCTCCACTCACGAGCCAGTGAATCCCAAAACGTCACAGAAACCACCCGACCAGGAGCGCCGTGTGTTTCCTCAGGCCAGCCCGGCGAGGCGATAAAGTGTAAATCTTTTAATCTGATTCAACCTGACTCAATTAAGTCGAATCAATTATTCAAATCTTCAGGATCTGATTCATTGATATGAGCTAATCAATCCCTGATCGATCTTATAACGTAGGTTGATCCCCAACAGTGTCCAGGGCACTATGTGATGTTGGTGGAGGAAAAGGTTTCCTGACTTGCTCCTCTAAAACACCCCAAAGTGTTAATGTAACCCAATATTATTTGGATCTGGTAACTGTGCAGGCCATGGGAGACAAACTTGACTTTTATGTTCATCAAACCACTCTGTCACCAGTCTTGCTGTGTATTGGTGCATTATCATCCTGAAGTCACTTTCAATATACAATGTTTGAACCATTGGGTGCACAGATGGTTCTCCAGAATGGTTCGCCAGTCCTTGGCAGTGACGTGCCCATTACACAAGTATTAGGAATAGGGAATGCCATAATATTGCAGCCCAAACCATCACTGAACCACCCACATGCTTCACTCTGAGCATGAAACAATCTGGGTGGTGTGCTTCTTTGGGGCTTTTCCACACTTTAACTCTCCCAGATGTGGAAAAGAGAGTGAAGGAGGACTCATCAGAGAATAATACATGTTTCACATTGTTCACAGCTTAAGATTTTGCTGCTGGCACTATTGAAACTGACTTTTAGCATTGGTACGAGTGACCAGAGGTTTGGCTATAGCAGCTTGGCCATGTACATTGACCCCGTGGAGCTCTCAATGTATATTTTTGGTAGAAACTGGAGATTTGAAGTGGACAGTTAATTCTGCAGGGAATTAAGCAGCTGTGGATTGTTTTTTTGGATACAATCTGGGATAGCACTGGACATGCGGATGTCCCATCGAGACAAGCACCAACGATTTGTCCTCTTTTTAACTCTGGTATGTAACCATAACGTTGTGTGTATTGCAATATTTTAAACAAGACTGTGCTAATACCCTGCTAATTAAACCTTCACACTCTGCACAATTGGTGGAATGTGCAATCAATGAAGACTGGCCACCAGGCTGGTCAAATTTAGCCATGAATCCAACCACTATCTCCCTCTCTACTGTAACTCTCTCTCTCTCTATTTTCATCATCTTATTTTTGTGCAAGTTTTTTTTTGTTCACTTAAAAAAAAAAGTGTCAAACTAGCTATTTATTGCTTCGTAGTTTTCTTTAAACTTAAGACCCTTATTACAACTTGGCCAACATATTTGATGTAAACATAAAACATTTTATGCTTAGCTCTAGTTTATTTTTAAGGCAAAATCATGGATTCCTACTAGATTAATAGTTTTCTTAAAGAACAGTAACTGAGCAGCATGCCTAGAGCTGAGCAGACTCTTGTGATTTCTCTAGCAGTTGATAAGATCAGTTCACTACTCCCTTAAACATCAGAAATCCAATCCAGCAAAACCCATTTTAGGGAGAAAACCCATCCCCTAAAAAAATTATTTTGGGGTTCAAATTTAAATAAAGTACAATACAGACATATGTACACGAGTCATTATTTCATTACTATGTAAAAATAAAAGTAAACCAAACTACTGTTCATTGTAAAATAAGTTATTTAGTCATCAAATAAAAAGTTTTCATGTAAAACAATTTCTTTTAAGACACTTTCCCAAAGTCTGTAATGGCTAAATAAATGCAAAACCCTTCAAACTATATGTTCATGCCCAACTATTGACACCAGTTTATCTTTATTTAACAGAAAGTGTGGAGGATTGAAATGGTTTGAGTGCATATTTGGGTATCAGTTCGAAGTAGCCCTGGAAAGCCTCACAGGACTGACCGCGGATGCACAATCTCTTTATAGAAGATCTAGCAGAGTAAAGGCGGGTCTGAGACCGTGAGAGAGCTTCAGAAAGAGTCAAAAATCAATTCATCTTTATTTCTATAGAACGTTTACGATGTAAATTGTGTCAAAGCAGCTTAACATAAAGTTCTAGTAAATTAAAACTGCATCGGTCCAGTTTCACAGCTAAAGTTCAGTTCATAAATTAATATTCTGCAGTTTTAAAATTGTGCCTCTAATTTTAGGTATTTGTCTGTGATTTTCACTAATCTGTTGCTAAATGAAAATCAGGGCTAAAATCATTCATCGTGTCTCTAGCATTAGTGGCACACTAGCAACTGTCACTAATGACTTTAATTTTCATGTCCTTTTGAGTTTGACCATCTTCCCAAGTTAGATAATGCTGAGATGAACTGCCTTCTAAACAATGCAAATAGGAACATTAATTTGTCATGGTGCTAAATGAAGACACATCTGCAGTACTGTATAATAACTATTGCTTGTATCACTAGAAAATGACTACTTTCATAAAATAAAAAGACTATTCAGATATTTTTTGTCACTGGTGGAATTAATGGGACTTTAAGAATAAACTGGCTATTCTATTTAATAGGAACAGCACAAAAAATAAATAAAAGCACTATAGACTGATGGTTTTCAACTTGATGCTCATCATGTGAAAGAACTCACATGCATGTGTAACTAGTCTTTTGCGTCCCTTCTGCGTTGTGTAAATAAATATCAACTTTGATATATCTTTTAGTGATTTATTGTCTGTGAAAAACAGTCAGAACAAAAATGAGCGCAGATACAGTCAACCAGCTCTCGTGCACTGGCTTCTTCTTCCTAAACATCACAATGAAATTTTTCTTTTTTTTAAGATAACAGAGGGGGCGCTCTACATGTAAAACAATAAACAAATGTTAACCCCTTCCTTCTTAATAGTATTTCAATGTGTGCAAGTGGAGAGATACAATATAACCCTGTTACACATGCTGCATCAACATTTAGCTAAAACATTTAGCTAATGAAAATGGAAATTTGATGGAATTGAATGAATTTACATTTGCTGGATGTTGGACCATATTATGAAGTTTGGTTTAAAAATGTGTTATATCAATGGCCATACTGTTTATTCATTAGATCATAAAATAAGTGTCTGTCTTGGACGGCTGACAGAGTGAACACGCTGGTGCTGTAAGGGGTCATGTAAAGAGAGCCTTCTTTTAACAGCCCTTGTACACATCAGAGCAGGTGTCTCCGGCTCAGCACTTCTGTGAGGTAACCCTATCTTTGATATTCCAACTTTCCGAAAAATAGCTCATGATGTAAAACCTATGGCCTGGTGTTTAGCAACCAGGAGATTGGTATCCAGGCAACCGAGTGACAAGCGTGATTGGTCCTCCCATCAAACCATTAAAATGAATGTATGTGTAGTACATAATGTGGCATCTCAATGACATCTTATCCTGGGTCCATGAGCTACCACATATCCATGCGTAATTTGAGGGAGGCTCTTAGGTGTCTTTTGTCACTGGATAGGCTTTAAAAATAAAACGAGTGAAATGATGTAAAGGGCTGCTTTAATGCGAGCAAATAGATTTATCAATAGTTAGCTGAAGGCTAAACGTCGAGTGCAACCTGTTTGAAAATTTAAAAGTTATTCTCTTTAGTCAATGACTATACATGACTATTGATGCCAGATCCATATTACTGAGTTATGGCAACTGACTTCATTAAAGTGCCCCTATTATGGGTTTTTGAAAGTGACCTTCCATGCAGTGTGTAACACAGCTCTAAGTGAAATGAAATATCCAGTTAAGGCTTAAATCTGAAAGTGCACTGCGTGTTTAAAACTATTGATTCATCTATAAAAGAGTCGACTCATAGTGGTTCAAATGAATCACCGGGGTAACGAATCCTTAGCAGTGTCGGTGTGGCGTCGATACAGAACTCAAGCCCCGCCCTGTACACTGTAGAAAGAAAAAGAGGAAGACAAACACTGTAGCAGATCCCGGTTGAATTATGTTGCGAAGACGCTGTGCTCTGAAGTGTGAGAGAAAGTTAATGTTATTTTCCTAACGCAATCTCACGGCAATTCGTAACTTTTTGATTTAGTGGCTAATTCGTATGAATTTGTACGATCTAATTCGTACAATTTAGTATGATTTGCTCATCACCCAATGACGGTTGGGGTTAGGGGTGGGGTTAGCTGCCACGCCTCCTTTTTAAAATCGTACATTTTTGTACGACTCAACTCCCATGAATTTGTACAAATTAGCTACTAAACTGACAAAACGTAAAATACTTACGTTTCCTCGTGAGATCAGGCTGTGTTTTCCCTACCCAAAGATGAGGCTGTGAAGGGTCAGTGGTTAAAGTTTATTTTTGCAAAAAAATACCTCAGCATTATAGCCCCAGCCTTGTGCTGTGTTCCTGTTATTTTTCTGTCGAGTGCTTCTGCAATCTACACGCTTACAACGGGGGACTCGTCGTCGGAAAAGACTATTGATGTTTGGGACTTTGTCAGAGCTTGACAGGAACTTTACAATACACAGTTCATGGATCAGTTCCTTCCTCCATTTCACAAGTGTAAGTAACTTAAGTGCGATTAAAATGGTTGTCTCCATGTTTTCTCTAGCTTGCAAAATGTGTATTTAATTGTGTTTTGTTACTTGTAACAGCGTGTACTGTATCAAGTTAACTCTTTATATTCTCATATCACGTCTAAAACCACGTTGAAAACGCGATGCGTGCCGATTTGTTTACGGATTTAAATGCGTTTGTGAGCTCTTGATCCACTGCCATTTGTCATTGCTATGGCCACCGTTAGCTGTTCCTACACACATGCAGTGGTCAAGTTTCAAAATAGTTCAGCTTTTGCCACTGTGTGGATTAATACTGAATGTGTGTCATGGTTAAGAGTAGAGTAATATGTTGGTGTTAAACTGCATTGCTTTAATGCACCCCTGCATTGGGCTCACACATACACTCTGCACTCTGACTACTTCAAAATTGTTAATAAGCTGTGGTAGGCATTTCTCTCTGTCTCGCGCTGAACGCAGTCGACCAATCACAGTCATAGGACCAATCAGCGCAGATTAGCATTGCGCTGAGGAGAGGTTTGGAAACAAATGAATTGCTGAATAAATCATATGGGAGTCATTGGGATAATTAAGTAAAATAAATGCATATTATAAGTCAATGAAAGTGTTTTTTGACCTTGCACGCATATCAGACTGTTGTTAGAGAGCCCCAAAACCAAAATATGACTTTTTAAATGCATAATAGGGGGTCTTTAACTTTAGACAAATAAGAGCCGAACACAGATGTGTTGGCTTGGATCCATGCGAATACATTTGCAGTTAGATGGACTTAAAACTCTACTATAAAGTTAAAGCCTTTTAGCTCACTTTGTGAAATTTCCATTGTGAGTCATCTCTAAGAAAGCACAATGATGTGACAGTGTTTAACAATAACAGCATTTCCATTGGCTCTCAACTGTAACAATCTTTTCATGCATGCAATGGAGAGTCATGGGCTTAGTTAGATGCAAAGGCCATGTAATCTGTTTTTCTAATTGGATTGGCTCAAGGAATTTACATTGCCGTGGAAGAGCATGAAAGTCGATCTGGGTTAGAGGGAGGTAATAGTGTGTATGTGTGTGTACATGTATACTCGCACTGTAAGGTGGGCCAGGTTCCTATGAGATAACGTCACCTGCCAATCAGGACAACCAGCTGCTAGAGTGAGTATATGTGTGTGCGTATGTTTCCATGGGACTCTGGAGAGTTGTAAAACACAGCCATTCTTCTCTGATTTAAACATTTCTAATATAAAGTAATTTTGGATATTGAACATATCCTTCAAATGACCTTTTCACAAAATAATGCACTACACAACACTGTCTGCTAGCACTGACTCGGTTTACAGAAAGCTAAATATCTAGAGTGGCAGAATGGGAGTTGAAGCACACTCCTTAACGGGATATGACAGATTCAAGATTGAGGGTGATAAACACGTCAGCAGCTGGATTTACACCAGCCTGGGTCACCATGTACTGTATCGGTCTGATGGTTAGCCTTGCCATGAGCTAATGTGCTAATACACTACTCATGGTTCTTATTTTTGTATTTAGGCCCTGTTTCCACCTGGTATTAAAACATGTGCTTTCAGTGAACTGGTCACAAGTGGATAGCCATGATGCATGACAGTTTCCACCTACTGTAGATCTCTTGTAGGGTGAATCCCTAGTTACTCTTTTGTTGTGGGACAATGTGGAACAAGGATGTAATGATACCAGTTGAAATTCAATTAAAAATAATAAATAAAATATAAAAATAAATATTCATTCATTCATTTTCTCTTTATTATTAGTCAGGGGTCGTCACAGTGGAATGAACCGCCAACTTATCCAGCATATGTTTTACGCAGCCGATGCCCTTGCAGCTGCAACCCATCACTGGGAAACACCCATACACTCTCATTCACACACACTACTGACAATTTAGCTTACCCAATTCATTTTTAGCGCATGTCTTTGGACTTGTGGAGGAAAGCAGAGCACCCAGATTAAACCCACGCGAACAGGGGGAGAACATGCAAACTCCACAAAGAAATACCACCTGACCCAGCCCAGGCTCGAACCAGCGACCTTCTTGCTGTGTCAAGCTACAGCGCTACCCAATGCACCACCGTGCTGCCTGAATTGTAAATATAAGATTATAAATATAATTATATTAAATTTGACATAACAAATAAAAACCTCAGAGTGGTTTCAAACTAATAAAGAGTGAGTAAATGATGACAGAATTTACATAGTATATCAGAACTATTTAGTCCTAATTAATCATGATTAATCACATTCCTATATGCAAAATTCAACAATTAATTCAGAAGTAGTTTATTGCCCAATTTATTTTCAAAGGTTTTGGTATATAAATTAAAGTGAAAAAAAAAAAAAAAAAACTATGGTGCTTTTGTACAGCAGTTTACCCTTAAATTATTAATATTTTAAATGCCTTGTAAATCTTTACTTAAAAATATAAAACAATTAAAAATATTAAAAAAGAAGTCAAATTTAAGCCTAACAACAGACAAATTTGCACTGCCAGGGCATTTAATGATAATTAATTGATCGTAATGATCAGCGGTTCTCAGTTCCTGTCCTTGCACCACACTGCTTTCAGATAACCAACTTGTTTGACTAGAGATTATTATTATATCATTATTATTAGTTTATCTTTTCTGTGTTCAGAATTACAGGGTTCTTACAGGGTTTACTGCTCCCTACTAAGCATGAGAACTCTTTATTTGACTTCAGAACGTTAATTTCACAGATTTATTTGCGCAATGCCAGTCTAATGATTAGCCTTGCCGTGAGCTATCGTGCTAACTAGACTACTCATGGTTCTCATGTTTTTTGTATTTAGGCCCTGTTTCCACCTGTAATAAACATGCTTTCAGTGAACAGATTTATTTGCACAACACCACTGCCAGCAGTGTGTGTTTTATACACATTTCAGTTATAAAGTAGACGAATTACCTCAGTCAAACACAGAGTGCCCAATCACTGCAGCAGATTTTTAAATTAAATTAATAGTATCAGAGCTACAGCATGGGCTTGTGGTAGTTTCTTGTCACAGTATGGCAAATAAATGCTAGGCAATGAATGATGCCACAGGAGCGCAGTGAAATCGGTGGAGAAAGTGGCAATCTACAAATTTTCTATCGGTTTTTAACTTCTACTGTACATATGAAAGGCCATCAATGCTGGGTTCACAATAAACATTGAATGAAGTATTTGTGAGTTAAATACAAAGTCAATTCAAATGTGCGGAAAGAGATGAATTACCATTGTGTGGCATGAATGATGCGGATTGTGCAACACGTTTGCCACAAATGTGCAGAATTTGCCTCGTCTTCCACACGTTCAAGTAAGTCAACTCAAAAGTTATCTTAAAGTGATTAACATCCCATGAGAAAGCTAGAGCAAGGGATGCAATACTTCTCGTTTGATGTGAACTCACCATTGGTTGAGATACACGATGGTGCCTATCCCATCATCCCAAGCTAGTATACTCAACATCACATCCCTTCTGTGACCCATTGTTTTTCTGTGTGTGTATTCAGATCACAGTCTATGATTCAGAGACAGAAAGCAGTGGAAAATAAAAAAACAATAAAAATAATACTAAAAACTGCATTAGTGAGTGATAAAATAACTATTAATTAATTAATGCACTACCTTGCCCAGCCAAAGTATTAGTACTTTCATTATAATCGGTTCATTTGAGAAACTAAAATGCATATTACACCTAATATGCACCAGCATCGAACATACTAGCCAGTAATGTGGAGAAAGCAATGAATTAATTATCTATTTTGTGTGCTTCCTTTCTTCAAGTTTATTCTTTGTCACTCTGTGCCATAGGTTGAATGGAACACTACAACTGATGTTTAAATATATGATCACTGCTGGTACTGCTGTGACATCTGTGAAAAAGAACTGCGGCTATATGCCATATATACAGTTGAAGTCAGAATTATTGGCCCCCCTGTTTAGTTTTTTCCCCAATTTCTGTTTAACGGAGAGAATATTTTTTTTCAACACATTTCTAAACATAATAGTTTTAATAACTCATTTCTAATAACTGATTTATTTTATCTTTGCCATGATGAGAGTAAGTAATATTTTGCTAGATGTTTTTCAAAACACTTCTATACAGCTTAAAGTGACATTTAAAGGCTTAACTAGGTTCATTAGGTTAACTAGGCAGGTTAGGGTAATTAGGCAAGTTATTGTATAACGATGGTTTGTTCTGTAGACTATCGAAAAAAATATAGCTTAAATGGGCTAATAATTTTGACCTTAAAATGGCTTTTAATAAAATTAAAAACTTCTTTTATTCTAGCTAAAATAAAACAAATAAGACTTTCTCTAGAAGAAAAAAATATTATTAGATATACTGTGAAAATGTCCTTGCTCATGTTAATCATCATTTGGGAAATATTTAAAAAAGAAAAAAAAAAAAATCAAAGGGAGGCTAATAATTCTGACTTCAACTATATGTGTATATCAGTTTATTTGCTTCAATGAGTAAATGTAGATGAGACATCAGAGAATATAAAACAGGTTTGCCTGGCTTGTGGCTCTTCCCAGCTCTTCTTTAAGGGCTATACAGCCACAGGGCAAATTTAGCTGTCTAGAGACTAAACTACCTCAAAAGACAGAACAAACTGAATTCCACTGAATTAGTGACACCACATTTATCTCTCTTTCAAAAACATGTTAAATTAGAATAATATTTTTAATTTATTTATTAAATCAACCAATTTAAAAAGCAAAACGACTAACTTAAATGGACAGTACAAAAACTAATTATGCCATTTAAGATTCAATATTTTGCAAACCACAAAGGGTCTTTAAAAACTTTTCCCAGGTAAACAGAATCCTGAGTTCTGTCATTTCACTCACATCCAGGATTTCCATATTCTTACGTTTCACACTGTACAATTCAGAATGCTTAACTTCCTTATTTGCAAATTTGCTAGTTAGTGTCACTGTATGCAACCGGTTTACATAAAGTAGCATTAGGAATCCTTCAAGATACTTTCCTGATAATAGTAAAAAGTCTTCATTCCAGTTGATGCTTTCTCTATTTTTTTAAATTTTATAATTATCATTAATATTCACTCATGTACAAGGAAATCCCCATTATAAATACATTGCGCAATCTTTCCATAACTGACCTATGCACATGATTATATGTCAACTGTAGGCATCTAGATAATATACTAACACAGCATTATTTTACATTGCGCATATTTGCCAATATGATGTTAACACTCCTCCAGACCCTCGGTAAAAAGTGATGCAAATACACAAACCCCACTCTCATTTACAAGTGTGAAATGTTCCTTTACCCAGGGTTAAATACGGTATTTGTTAACCCAAGATAAATCAGTGTAAAAATGCCCTACATTTTCTAAAGCAACATAAAACATTGTATTACTTTCTTGCTGTAGTGAAAGACAAATGATGGTCCATATGCTTGAGTTAACATGTGAAACAAACTAATGCTTGATTGTTCCACCCTTACTATATACACAACAAAAAGAAGTCAAGTTTAAAACATGAGCAATGAACCATTGTATTCTATGCTTTGTGCAACTTTTTTCTTAAAAGAATTGTGTCAACGAGGAGTCAGACAATGTGTCATCATTACCAGCAACCCAGTTGCACTCTTTGTCACAATGTGTACGCAATGCACTCTTGTTGTGTCTTTTGCAATAGATTAAAAACAAGTTGGTCACATGACATTCATCAGAACTGAGAATCAACGTCTGCACGTGCTGTGCTGTTGTTTTTCCTGATCGTGTAGATAGAAAACATACAGGTGTGTCTCTAACAGTCTTTTGGTAATAAAAATAGATATTTCCTTTAAGTGCTATAGCATATAGTTTTGGAAGATTGCACAGTGGTTGTATAATAAACATTACTATGTTGTTGACTTACAGGTCAAAAATGACCCGGGCACCATTTTAACAGCAGAAAAAAACATAAACGATGTTTTTTCATGTTGAAATTTGGTGACTTTTTCTAAAATGACCCCAATAGTAGAAAAAAATAATAACTTTCTACTTTCAGCCGGTACACATTTAGGTACAACTGTTGTCCTTTGGGTCAATTTTGACCCGCCAGCTACACAACTATTTTTACACCACAAAAACTACTGACACACACATGGACACTCGAACACACACACACCTCAAACACACACAATATGAATTTGCTGCTTTAACTTTTAACGTTCATGCAGATACTTGTAGAGAAATATAGGAAATATACCCTTTATTTGTGTCAAAAACAAGTGCTGCTGAAGGACAAATGGTGTATTCAGAATTCAAAGACAGTAGGGTTAATATAAAGCCATATTATGGGTTGAAAAGTAAAAAAAAAGAGAAACAAAATTGTAATTGTGAGAAAGATGCTATTGGGAAGATACACTCACCGGCCACTTTATTAGGTACACCTAACCAGTACCTAGTTAGACCCTCTTTGCCTTCAGAACTGCATTAATCCTTCGTGGCATAGATTCAACAAGGTACTGGAAATATTCCACAGAGATTTTGGTCCATACTGACAAGATAGCATCACACAGTTGATGGATTCAAACTTTCATGTTGTTGACGAATCCGAATGTTGCAGCAGAAATCGAGACTCATCAGACCAGGCAACGTTTTTTACAATCTTTTATTGTCCAATTTTGATGAGCCTGTGCTAATTGTAGCCTCAGTTTCCTTTTCTTAGCTGACAGGACAGGAGTGGCAACCCTAGAAATGTAAACCCTAGAGATTGTTGTGCATGAAAATCCCAGTAGATCAGCAGTTTCCAGTCTGGCACCAACAACAATTTCACATTCAAAGTCACTTAAATCACCTTTCTTCCCCATTCTGATGCTCGGTTTAAACTGCAGCAGATCGTCTTGATCATGTTTATATGCCTAAATGCATTGAGTTGGTGCCATGTGATTGGCTGATTAGAAATTGCATTAACGAGCAGTTGTACAGGTGTAACTAATAAAGTGGCCGGTGAGTGTAAAGTGTCCCTTAAAGGTGCTGTATGAAAGTTTTTGATTCTTCTAAAGCATAAAAATACCATAATATGTTTGCAGATATTTAAGAAACATCCCAAGTGAACATACTTGTTTAACTGAAAAACAATGCTGAAGTCAGATAGTCTGCTTTGAAAATGGTTTTTCCGTGCCGGAACGCTGTCTTTGTTTAGCCTGCAGAATGCCAGTTTAGCCAATTATAATTCAGCACTCCGGGTTGCCTTGATGGAAAACAGCGTATTTCATTCATTCATTCAGAAAGGCTCTGAAAGCATGCGCCCGTGACCGAAATAGACAGTATCAGACGTCGAAATGAGACAGATTCAGTTCCACATGAGGTTATTAATTAGCAAATGATATAAATATTACGAACGTAAACATTAGGTGAGCAGGTTACATTGTAATCTCGTGTCCTAACAACACGCAAACAGCAGTTTGACTCTTTGCACCAGACGAAACACGACAAAAATGTAAATACAGCCTTTCAGAAGCACAGAATAAGCACTCACTCACGAAACGGTAAGGTTTAGAATCCATTCAAACTCACATTGTTAGCATTTAGCACTGAATAAAACACACGAGGCTTACCTGAGGTGCACTGTCATAGGTTTCACATGTTGAGCTGTGAGAAATAGAAACCGTTTCTAATATCTCAATTCGAGGTGTTGGTTAGAACTACAACTCCTTTTAATATGGAACATAATTCCTTCTATCGCGTGTCGTTGATTTTATTTAGAACACGGTTTAAATCACTCGCTCCTGTACTCAATCTCTGGCATCCCACGCGTGTGTTTATTTTGATCTAGGAGTGCAATACCCAGTTCAACCACTGGGTGTCAAACTTACATACTGCACCTTTAAGCAATATTGCTGGACTGAAATGATTAATCATCATCAACATCAATAGAAAATGCTGTGCCCAATATAGAATTCTCCGCTTAGAGGTTAAAGCAAAGCCTAATATCTAAGGCAGTGATTTACTCTTAACACACATTCTATATCCACCATTCTTGAAAACAGTAGATGGATATGTACATGTAAAATAAAGCTCTCCGATGAGGAACTGACTGAAACAGAATGATACATCAGCAAGTCACATATTTTTTTATACAGTTAATTAAATGATCAATGAGAATGTCACTCTGCTTGTTCTCATTTTATGTGTCAAATATATTTAGCTGCACTATAAAACAATAATGATAATAATAACTGTAAAAGTAAAAATGGCAATAAAATTGTAGTAGCCCACTCAACACTGCAAAAACTTTGTATCTAGTCAAGAGTTACAATCATATTTCTAGACAAACCATCTTATTGATCTTGTTTTAAGAATACAATATTATGCAGGATCTGATTGTATATATATATATATATATATATATATATATATATATATATATATATATATATAGATAGATAGATAGATAGATAGATAGATAGATAGATAGACAGACAGACAGACAGGACAGACAGACAGACAGACAGACAGACAGACAGACAGACAGACAGACAGACAGACAGACAGACAGACAGACAGACAGACAGACAGACAGACAGACAGACAGACAGACAGATAGATAGATAGATAGATAGATAGATAGATAGATAGATAGATAGATAGATAGATAGAAACATTTTAATCTGTGTTGGTGGGGTGGGAGGTAGGTTTTTGAGTTTAGGGTTTGAGTTGTAATAAGTTAAATTTGCTCTGAGTACAGTAGAGTACTTTCAGGATAACTTTGATATACTGTATGGTCTTTCATTTTGTTGTACATATTTAGGTGATACTGTATGTATGTATGCATGCATGTTTTTCAATAAAAAAAAAAAAAAAATAAGATAATCTAAAATATACTTGTATTATACACAGGAATTTTACACTCACAGGATTTACATGAGAATGAGAAAACCATAGTCTTTGAGGCTCATGGTATGACCCTTCCATGTATTCAACTCTTATCATTCAGGTATGCCTATAAACATCTTTTTATCTTAAATGATTATTTATTAAACTGTTGTCTATCACATTTGTACTTGTGCTATTGAGGACACTTATTTGTATTGCTTATGCTACAAATATGAAACACAAACTCGTACAGGGGCATATATTTTTACCTTAATTAAAATTGTTAACCTTAAGATTTTTACTGCAACTCCTTGTAGTGGCATAAAACAGTCCTCTTTAATGTGTTTTCAAATGATTCAGAATGCATTGCAAAAAGCATTTGCCAGTGATGAAGATCTTAATTTAAGAATTTTCTCATTGAAAAATGTACAGAATTACTTACATAGAGGGATTACAAAAGACGTTGACAGAAGGAGAATGTACAATGTTAATAACATAAAACATAGTCATACAGTTGCACATACTGTACACATACAGTTTTAATATTAATTAACAAAATAAACCATTAAGGCTCTTCAAAACATCTCATGCTAAAATACTTCAGGAATTTGTGATTGATACATATTTATAGGTCACAGGCTCTAAAATTGTAATGCTGTGATAGATTTACGGTGATGCTTTCATATCAAAGCTGCAGATGTGGATCTTCTTAAACAAGGCAGCCCAATCTCTCTGCACCACCCAGTTTATTAATGTCAATTATGAAATGCTGTCCATCATTTCAGTCCGCAATGTGTCAAGCCATGCGAAAGTCTTGCCCGAAAGAATTCGACTCATCTGTTCCTCCCCCTGTCATTCTAGGCAGAAAAAATATTTACCGTGTATCCTAAATACATCCAGAGCGAAAAAAGGAGGAGGGTTCAGAGCGGCTCATGTCTGACCGAGGGTTAGCACCCAGTGGACATCTGGTGAAACTGTAACCCCCCAGCTGTCGCCCTCATCTACTCACTCAAACTCATCTCCCACCGCACGGACATCTGCGAGTGGCATGCCAACCATTTCAAGGAGGACATATCTGCGAGTTACGAGGGGTTGTTGGGGACACGGCAGAAGAAACAGTAGTAGTCCAAAAGAGAATACACAAGGCCTACAGGGATAAATTTAAACTTGTTGTGATTCTCATTTACAGAGATCCTAATCACAATGCTCTGCTTCAAAAGGTCAAGAAGGACAAAGCTCCAGGGTACATGGGGACGAAGGGAGGGGTGAAGCTGGGGTGTGGAATATGGCGGTGTTCACTCTGGAGCGTTTGCGTTCCTTGAACTCGTGCACCCGCTGACATCTTAACCCAGCTCATAAACTCTCCCACTTGTCAAGAGGGGTTTGAGGCTTGAGGGCCACAGGGGCTGAGAGGGGTGAGAGGATGGCCTCTGCTCTAGCTCGGGTCACCAATACTCAGCCCGAATGTAAATACTTGAGATTTAGCTGGCTCAGATTTTATGTGCAATATTTATGAGCTTATGAGTATTTATTTCTATTTTTTTAATTGAGCATACTCAGACTCTGAAGCATGTATGACTGGTGGAGGAAAATGTTTTTGCTCAAGTAAATGCTTAGGATCATTGCAAAGTAAACACACAACATAGTAGAATGATTTGCTTCTGTTTAAGGCTGCTCAGAAAGGTATGCGCTGCTGTTATAAGGCTGTATCAGGGTGGAATGACCAGTAGACTCGCAAATTATACATAATAATTATTAATTCATAGCGCTTCACTTTTTCCAAATTTTTTATGTTACAGTCTTATTCCAAAATGAATTTCCTCAAAATTCTACACACAATACCACATAATGACAATGTGAAAAAGATTTTTTGAAATTGTTGCAAATTTATTCAAAATAAAAAACCTGATAAATCACATGTGCATAAGTATTCACAGCCTTTGCTCAATACTTTGTTGATGCACCTTTGGCAGCAATTACAGCCTCAAGTCTTTTTGAATATGATGCCACAAGCTTGACACACCTGTCTTTGGGAATTTTTGCCCATTCCTCTTTGCAGTACCTGTCAAGCTCTATCAGGTTAGATGGAAAGCGACGGTGTACAGCCATTTTCAGATCTCTCCAGAGAGGTTCAATAGGATTTGGGTATGGGCTCTGGCTGGGCCACTCAAGGACATTCACCGAGTTGTTGTGAAGCCACTCTATTGAAAGATGAATCATCGGCCCTGTCTGAGGTCAAGAGCACTCTGAAGCAGGTTTTCATTCAGGATGTCTCTGTACATTGCTGCATTCATCTTTCCCTCTATCCTGACTAGTCTTCCAGTTCCTGCTGCTGAAAAACATCCCCACAGCATGATGCTGCCACCACCATGCTTCACTATAGGGATGGTATTAGCCTGGTGATGAACGGTGCCTGGTTTTCTCCAAACATAACCCCTGGCATTCACTCCAAAGAGTTCAATTTTAGTCTCATCAGACCAGAGAATTTTGTTTCTTATGGTCTGAGAGTCCTTCAGATGCCTTTTGGCAGTCCAGGTGGGGAGTGGCTTCCGTCTGGCCACTCTACCATACAGGCCTGATTGGTGGATTGCTGCACAGATGGTTGTCTTTCTGTAAGGTTCTCCTCTCTCCACAGAAGAACGCTGAAGCTCAGACAAAGTGACCATCAGGTTATTGATCACCTCCCTGACTAAGGGCTTTCTCCCCCGATCACTAAGCTTAGATGGCCGGCCAGCTCTAGGAAGAGTCCTGGTGGTTCCAAACATCTTACTTACGGATGATGGAGGCCACTGTGCTCATTGGAACTTTCAGAGCAGCAGATTTTTTCTGTAACCTTCCCCAGCCTTGTGCCTCGAGACAATCCTGCCTAGGAGGTCTACAGACAATTCCTTTGTCTTCATGCTTGGTTTGTGCTTTGGCATGCACTGTCAACCCTGGGACCTTATATAGACAGGTGTATACCTTTTCAAATCATGTCCAATCAACTGAATTGACCACAGGTGAACTCCAATTAAGCTGCTGAAACATCTCAAGAATGATCAGTGGAAACAGAATGTACCTGAGTTCAATTTAGAGCTTCACAGCAAAGGCTGTGAATACCTATGAACATGTGATTTTTCAGGTTTTTTTTATGTTTAATAAATCTTTTCACATTGTCATTATGGGGTATTGTGTGTAGAATTTTGAGGAAATAAAATGTGGAAAAAGTGAAGCGATGCAATGTATGTATAGATTACTATAATATTAAGCTACGGATTTAGGATTTTTTTAAAAGTCACACCAGAGGGCATTTTATAACCTGAAATAACCCTGATTTAATATTTTCACAAAGAGCTACAGGCAAAGTTCTGCACAACATATAAATATATATAATTTCCTGGTATAATTTCCTGGAGGGAGAGAGAGAGAGAGAGAGAGAGAGAGAGAGAGAGAGAGAGAGAGAGAGAGAGAGAGAGAGAGAGAGAGAGAGAGAGAGAGAGAGAGAGAGAGAGAGAGAGAGAGAGAGAGAGAGAGAGAGAGAGAGAGAGAGAGAGAGAGAGAGAGAGAGAGAGAGAGAGAGATTTCCCCATGGATGTACCAAATCAGTTTGAGTAATTCAAATGATATGTATTATAAGCAATGAGGCAATTTTGGAAAAAGAAATTTCTCTGAGAAATATTTATTTATACATTTATTCATCAGAAAATTAAATATATTGATTTGAATGCATGTTCCTAAGTAAATTATTAAATAGAACCAAAAAATGAGTGTAACTGACCCAACTGTTTTTTCTGTCATTTATTGAATTTTAATTTTGTCAGCAAACTTGCCAAAGTGCACTTCAGTGAACTGAATTGCATCGCATAAAGGCATGCATTGCCCCCTGTTGGCAAACAATCACGCATGACATTTCAATGTGGCAGGGTGACTTCAAGTGGGATAAAAACAGATGATGAATTGCAAAGATGTCAAACAAACTTGCAGGTGCACTGTATGACAGAACTATGACAGAGGAAATTAAACTCACTGACGCATCTGACATGTTCAACTCTGCAAATTCCTATTCTATATTTACAACACAGAAATTTAGCAGAAAAATGTTCGAGACTGAGGTGGAATCCATTTGCATTGCAGGCTGCTTGTTAGCTGTGGTATCCTGAACGCTCAAACCAGTGAGGCACGTAGGGGTTTTTTGAGGGTGCATTTTTGGGTCTTCGGTTACACTGGGGGACATAAAGATTGAGATTGCTGAGAGTCACTAGAGGGACGGAGTGTGCACTAACGCACCTTCAGGGCTTAGGGTGGGCCCCAGCACAGCGTCTGCACTTTCTCTTAGTGATCTGCTCCCTTAAAACGCCTGTCAGCAGGCCTCACACTGGCCCCCTGCAGTCTCAGTAGCTGAACAGCCTAGCAACAGTGTACATACAGAACAAATATCACAACGTCTGGAAAGCTATTAATCTGCTATAGGAAATTATCATTTAGCGGTCCCTTGAAATGTAAGCACAATCGTAATAGCAACCATGCATTAAAAATGTCAAATCTATGATTAGTTTGTTTAAAGTTGGAGATAAGCATACAGCTGAAGTCAGAATTATTAGTCCCCCTTTGAATTTTTTTTCTTTTTTAAATATTTCCCAAATGATGTTTAACAGAGAAAGGAAATTTACACAGTATGTCTGATAATATTTTTCTTCTGGAGAAAGTCTTATTTGTTTTATTTCGGCTAGAATAAAAGCAGTTATTAATTTTTTTAAAAACCATTTTAAGGTCAAAATTATTAGCCCCTTTATATTTTTTTGATAGTCTACAGAACAAACCATCGTTATACAATAACTTGCCTAATTACCCTAACCTGCCTAGTTAACCTAATTAACCTAGTTAAGCTTTTAAATGTAACTTTAAGCTGTATAGAAGTGTCTCGAAAAATATTGAGTAAAATATTATTTACTGTCATCACGGCAAAGATAAAAAATATGTTATTAGAAATCAGTTATTAAAACTATTGTGTCCAAAAATGTGTTGAAAAAAATCTCCTCTCCATTAAACAGAAATTGGGGAAAAAATAAACAGGGGGTTAATAATTGAGGACGTTTAATAATTCTGACTTCAACTGTATACGTAATCTGGCCACTTTGTTAGGCACAACTGCTTAAAGCGTAAATTTGTAATTATTCAGACATATAGAAATACAAAGTGCTTTCAGTCATGCAGACATACTCAAGACTATCTACTAAAGTTCCAAATGAGCATCAGAACGAGAAAGAAGAGTTTTATTGCAATGGAAATCTACAAATCCACCTAAAGCGTCACACTGGCTTCAGGACCTGATGTTATATCTACACTTGAGTTTCTCACAAATTCTCTCATATTTGGCAACACTAAGTTATCA
The DNA here is from genome assembly GCA_903798195.1 of Danio kyathit. NCBI lineage: Eukaryota > Metazoa > Chordata > Actinopteri > Cypriniformes > Danionidae > Danio > Danio kyathit. The sequence goes on along the minus strand of LR812524.1, from coordinate 35,964,063 downwards.
TTTTTCTCTGCTATAAATATACTTCCATGGTGGAAAATGTGATTTATGTTGGAATTTCACTTTTTTTCTGTCCTTACTCTTATGCTGGGTCTATGCTAGCTTGTCACTGTATGACAATGTTGCATTATTCTTAAATGTAGTATCCATTCCCTTTATTTTTTTCTTTATTTTGTTTTATTTTATTTTACTTTATTTTACTTTAAACAGAGTGTTCAGGATTTGTAGGGAAGGATATATAAATATAAAATACTTCAATTTCTGTAAAAAACAAAACAAACAAAAAAAAAAGACAATTTGATCTTGCATAAAAATAAATGAGAGAATAAGATTGAAAGAAGGCATAAGTGATTCAAACACCTTGTGAGTGGAAGTTTTGTGGGCAAAACTATATTATTAAAGCCAGAGATCTGAGAATAACCAGACTATAATTTGCCCTGATAGACCACCTGGTACTAGCAAGGTTTACCTAATAAGGTGGACATGAGTATTGTTGTTGTTTTTTAAACATTAAACATTATTGCTATCAACAACAAGCTTTGGCATTGGCAAGACTATTTAAGAAATGAGTATGAGTGCATAGAGGGGTCCTGGCTGATTAATGTTTTATTTTTCATGAGAAAAATGTCAGAAAAAAACCCTCTTATGTGATCTTCTTGTAAATGCTATGACTAATGCCTTTCTGGATAACAGATCTTTATCAGATCAGGGTGAATTGTTATTTTCCCCCTCTTTTCCTCCTTTTGCTAAGATAACAGTTGCGTAAGCAGCCATCATTCAAAGAATCAGTTGTCTTCATGGGTATGCATTACAAGATCATGACAGTGAAGTGCCATGGTACTCAATTTTAATCCCACATTTGGAAATGTGTCAAAATTACTGAAAGCTTATAAAAAGTTGTAAATAAACAAATGAAAACGGGAGTATGCTGCTACTTCTAGTTTTTTTCTATTTTTTCCACAATTAGGCTTATGATAACCACCGAGTTATCATACCAACTTATTTTTCATTTCTATTATTTAAATGATTATAAAAACTCCTAAAAAATTAGCAATAATATGTAGCCATGTTATATAACAACAATTTTAAGGAATAGTTCACTCAAAAATGAAAATTCTGTCATCATTTGCTCACTTTTCAAACCTTTATGAGTTCTCTTGAACACAAAAGAAGATATTCTAAAAAAAAGCTGAAAACCGGTGACTTCTATAGTACGAAAAACAAATAATATGGAATTCAGTGATTACAGGTTGCCAGATATCTTCAGAATATCTTCGATTGTGTTTGGAACCACTTGGGAGTGAAAAAATAGTGAGTAAATTCTCATTTTTGGGCGAACTCTTCATTTAACTAATCTTGATGTGCAAATATCATATTGCTTTTTTATCAAAAAAATTTGATTTCTGTGCTATAGCCTATACAGTATAAATTGTAAAATTGTGAAATGTTATTGCACTATAAAGTAACTGTTCAGAAGTAGTTTATAATTTAATTTAATAATTTATTCCAGTGGTTTTAAAGATGAATTTTCAGCTTCATTACTCCAATCTTCAATCAAATGATCCTTCAGAATCATTCTAATATTAATTATTATTATTGTTATTATTATTAATTTAATATTATTTTTATTGATGGTAAGAGTAATAAAAGCAACAATGACTGGAGTAATCATTTCATTTGAAACTACATACAATAAGGAAGCAAATTTTAATAAATATTTAACAATTTAAAAAAAAATTGCATTTAATAAATGCCACCTTGGTGAACAGAACCGTTCAGAAAAAAAACTTAAAAAAAAAAACTGACCCCATCAGTTTTGATTTGAGCTGCAATATCATGGCATTCCCAAGGCCCAATACTTGTGCTAGATAGACGCATCACTGCCAAGGTCTACCGAACAAATCTAGAAGACCATGTATACCCAATGGTTCAAACATTGTATCCTGAAAGCGGTATTGTGTATCAGAATGATAATGCACCAATACACACAGCAAGACTAATGACAGAGTGGTTTGATGAACATGAAAGTGAAGTTGAACATCTCCCATGGCCTGCACAGTCACCAGATCCTAAAATTATTGAGCCATTTTGGGATGTTTTGAAGGAGCGAGTCATTCATTCATTTTCTTTCCGGCTTTTCTTTTCGGCACAATGAACCGCCAACTTATGCAGCATATGTTTCACGCAGCACATGCCCTTCCACCCACAATCCAACACTGGGAAACACCCATACACCCATACTCTTGCATTCACACACATACACTATGAGCAATTTAGCTTATTTAATTCACCAATAGCACAAGTCTTTGGACTGTGGGGGAAACCCGAGAACCCGGAGGAAACCCACAGGGAGATCATGCAAACTCCCCACAGAAATGCCACTGATCCAGCTGGGGCTCGAACCAGTGACCTTCTTGCTGTGAGGCGATCGTGCTACCCACTGAGTCACCGTGCTGCCCAAAAACCAAGACAGAAAATGTTTTTCTCATATAGTGACATGGCCACTATTCTGCAAGAAGAATGGCTCAAAATCCTTCTGGCCACTGTGCAGGACTTGTATCTGTCATTACCAAAACTAACTGATCATGTACTGGCCACAAAAGAAGAGACTACACCATACTAATGAATTATTGTAGTCTAAAACCAGGTGTTTCAATTTCATTGTCCAACCCCTGTGTATATAAACAATAGTCATTTGATAATTTCAATGCCAGTTTAGCCATTTATATTTCAGGGTTTTCCATCCTTTGGTGGAACCTGTGTATTTGATTCATTCTGTCATGAAGGCTCTCAAAGTATGCATCCGTGATCGAAATTGATAACAATGATAAATAATACAATTTTCGGGAAATTTGTGACCACTGCAGGTAAAGAGGATATAAATAAACAATGAATGCAACTGAAAATCTGGAACGTGATAATAAATCATCTTTTAACATTTACTGTAGAACGTCATCAAAATAATTCATGGTTGAAAAAAAAAATGACAGAGTCTGTTATTATGCAGTGTTGACGCCAATCCAGCAACTCCTGACATTTTTGTCATAGCTATTGTTTTCCATGATCTGAATCCAGGGCGTGCTCCTCTCTCCCCTCTACATTCTGCATAGCTGAGAGGACTGGCGAAGTTGAGTCTTTTCCAAGTGTCCCATTCCCTGCTACGTTTGACACCACACTCCAGACACAACACTGACAGCTGAGGCAGAAACTGGGTGGTGAGGACGAGATAAATAAAAACAAAGTATCCCTATCTGCACTGCCTATCCCGGTACATGCTAACACACAGCTGTATGGCTGACAGATGGAAAGAGTAGAAAGCGAAAAGGAAAAGGTGGCCGGGGTCATTAGGCATAATAAATACCACTGGATTGGTCTAGTTGGCAACTCAAATTCCGCAAACAGGTGCCTCGTGTTTACTGAACAAACAAGCCATGCTCAGAGACACTGAGACGGAGTGACACGGCTCTGACCTGAGCTATCTTACAGCACTTAGCACTGGCACTTTTCTTACAACAGAAGTAGCTGAGTTCCATACAGAAGATACACGCCTTTACATAAAGCACAAATGGGGCAAGAAAATACAGACAACAGGTTATTAATCCAGCTTCAGCCAAATCTGAGATTATAAAATGAATTTCCTTAATCAGACAACTGCAAAGAACACACCCAAATGACACAGTTAAGAGTTTAATTTATTAGCAGGGATCTTGCACCTTTTCAACGTCTAATTTAAGCACTTTCCAGGCATATTTTCAAAGACTTAAACCACTTTACAAATTTGCCAAATGACATATTTACACACATATACGGTAAATACTTCATTATATATCAGATGTTATTTGTTTATAGAATCCTAAGGAAATATTTTGATAGCATGTTTGCCCCAAGCTCAACATTGAATTACTGTAATTTACTCCTAAATGTAATATACTCACAGCTCGAATGTGCAATCTTTCATCTTAAATTTATATTTATTTTAACTTTATTTATTGCTCACTCATGAAATTGTAATCTCTGTGCATTTTCTCTGAGAGCGCAGTTAAATAAAAAAGACAGGCAGATCACAGTACATGTACTTGCACAGACAATTTTAATTTTATGCTAAAGCATAAGACTTGTTTAAAATTTAAGATTTTTTTTTAAACAGTGTATTACTATTACATATTCAGGAAGACAAATTATTATGAAATCTACACAATTACATTTAAGCTATTTCAAGTACTTTATAAAAAATCTAAGCACGCTTTAAAAGCACTAAATTAAAATGTAAGGATTTTCAAGGATTTCCAGCACCCATAAGAACTCTCTAATAAACTTTAGTTTTGTCTTAATTACATGATATTTTAATTACAATACATGTATAAAGTGCCTTTTTAATAACTTCAAAAGTTCCATGCATTGATGACACCCAAATAATAAAAAATGTTCATCCAAAACTGATAAATCTGTCATCATTTACTCAACCTTTATTGTCCCTGTTTGAGTTTCTTTTTTCTGTTGAACACAAAAGACGTTATTTTGAAAAATATTGGAAACATGTATTCACCAGAAAAAAGAAAACTCAAATTTGGAACTGCTTGTGAATGAGGAAATGGTGAGTAAATCCCTTCAAACTGCTTAACTTCATTCTGAGGTTGCTACAGATGGGTTTCCTCATATATCATGGGCCTGATTTATTTATAAATTTATGCCTAAAAACATAGTAAAAATGTATTATTTTGACAATACAAGGAGATCCAAGATTCCCTTTTTGAAAACGTTTAACAACAACATAATTGCATACTTAAACTGAAATACATACAGGAAATATTAAACTGAAATACAACACAATTAGTTTAACTTACTGCAATATTTACTCCATAAATAATTAGTAAACGGCAAAGTCTTAAAGTATTAGTTCACCTCAAAATGAAAATAATGTCTTTATTCTTGTGTTCCTCTAAACCTTAAGTTATTTTACACAACTAACTAAGGAAAACGGGAACATTTAGACACACTAACATTATACACAGATGCACAAACAATGCACATTTTCCCGTTAGCTAGTTTACAGCTAAATTATTTTTATCCCTGAATTACACACAACATGAATTTTTTTTTATCAGTTTTAATCAATTTAATACATTATTAATCAAATTTGGAAACTTTTATCCCATCTCTTAAATCAAAACGCTTCAAAATGTTTATGACGGTATCTAAAAATTTATAAGATGAACAAATGAACAGAGAGCAGTTTGGTCTTTGATTCACATATCAACATTGCTCAGCAATTTGGTTATGAAAGCTCAACCACGCTTGTTTGACATGCCACATGTCAGGCAGGTATGTTTATATGTGAATAAAAGCTAAAACTAAACTAAATCTGTCCATCAAATAAAGCAGCTCTTTAGAAGGCTTGATGTAAACATCTCAATTGATTTAGGTAATTGTTTGTCTTTACAAACGTTTTAAAGCAGATTTTGTTAGAAATGCCTATATTTGTGTCTAAAAGATCAACAAATTTCTTGTGAATTTGAAGGAGTAAAACTAACCCTGAAATGTATAGTTTCCTCTCTAGAAGCTGAGATTTGACTCAAGTAAGTGTTAGTTGAAGAGTGGGAAGCTACAGGCTATGTGCCATGTCAGGCTGGCGATTGACTGTTTGTATAGTATTACTCGCTTTAGGCATGTTATGTTGCTCTGGTGTTAGACGGGTCATGTGGGGTCATGGGTTCCCTGAACGTTTCTCAACTCTTCTCCACCCTCGGCCACTTTGCCAATCAAATTCCACTCAAGGGCAATGTGGAGTCTCTTTTCATATCACAACAAAAACCTAAAGCGCCTGTCTAGAGGACAAGATTTGTCTTTCCGCTGACGCTTGACCTATGAGAAGACACAAAACCCTCAAAGGCAAAACAACGTGCCACTCAAACCCACCTATCTCATCTTAATGATATTTACAAACTACTGTTCAAATGTTTATGGTCTGTTTATTTCCCTTTTATTAAGTTAATATTTGACTGTGAACATTGTATTTATCATTTTAAGCTTGCTTTACAGAAAATGACCAATACTTAACTAGGAAGGTCAAAAATACTGACTTTGGTACCTGAAATTGTCAAAAAAATAAACAATCATATCCCACAACATTTACATGTAATGGCCCGTTTCCACTGAGTGGTATACGGTACGGTTCGGTACACTTTTATGTCTGTTTCCACAATCAAAAGATACAAAAAAGTGAACCGTACCATACCACTTTTTGGGTACCCTTTTCAAAGGGTACCTAGCACAACAAAAGGGTACCAAAAGGTGGAGTGAGATGCACAGCGGAACACTATTGGTTTACAGAGAAACGTCAGTAGCATGTGCACCAGCCAAGAGAAGGAAAACACAGGAAGCGCCATTTTTAAATATACAGCCAAGACATTACACCGTAATACTATATATGAGCAATACCACACTCGTAGCAGTGCGATGTGGCTGTATATTGGCACTGGTGGGAGGCATGTGTTGGCACGAGGCCGTAGGCCTATCGTCACTGGTTGGTGACAATATAAAGCCACATCGCACTGCTACGAGTGTGATATTGGGTTTATACAAGAGTTCGATGGCATAATCGTGTATATATACATATAAAAAAAACACAGAGGCCCAGTTTCACAAACAGGGCTTAGCTTAAGCCAGGACTAGACCTTAGTTAAATTAGGCTATTTAAGCCACATTTATAAAAACAGCCTTAGAAAAATACATTACTGATGTGCACCTGGAGACAAAAAATGTCACTGACATGTTTTAAGACATCTCACTGCAAGTTATTTTCAGGTGAGACAGCTCAAACATGCAATTTAATCCATGACTAGCCTTGTTTGTGAAACGGGGGAGAGAGTCTTAAAATCCTTTTGTACGAGGAACTACTTTCTTCCACGGTTGATTCACATCTGCAGCTGACCGTCAGAACAGCAGAAACCGTTGCTACTTCACTAACTTCATTTTAGAGCTAACGTTAATATTTGAATGATTCTCTAGCGTAATGTCTAAAGTGATGACAAAACAGGTGATTTTGCTCACATTTTAAGATTATAAGGCTGAATGGCATGAAATGCTATCAGCCTACAGAGATTTCCCAGTATTTCTCTGTTGCTATTGGGAGATCACAATAATTATCCCCAAAAAACCAAAGCAGCACCAACACTACCAGATGACTATTGGGTTTGCGATAAGGAAAAACGCTAAACACATGCAGGCCTTTCTTCTTTCTTTCTTTTTACTGAACTAGTCTGCAGTAACAAAAACAGGAGACTCATGAGAAACAAAAAGATAGCCAACCAAAAAGTAACTCAGGGTCATACAAAGAGTGGCCAACACAAAATACGTCACATCTCACACTCAATACACTACAATTATATGGTATAAATACAGCACTACAACATACAAAAGAGAGAGATCAACTTAGAATGTCACTTACTAGATTTATAAGGGTTTGATCAGCTGTAGTTTGTAGTTTGTAGAATTTTTTCCTCTAAGGGTTTATTATGCGGTCTCTGTCGCCATCTCGTGGATGGACATGCCAACCGTCTTTGCTCTGCAACAAAACAACTACATTGTCAACTAAAAAAGCCTCAAAAGTACATTATGCTGTCCAACAGCAGCAATATTTGTCAAACTGTAGTCTTCTACGGAATAATACACAAGAGTGAAGAGGCTGTACGAGTTCTAATATTGCAGAATATTGCACGGCTATCAGCCAATCAGATTCGAGAACCAAACAGCACTGTTGTTTAAACCTATAATAACGAGCCATGGTCGACCCGAGCTCAAACAAACCTTGTCATCGTCTTGATGAACAGCCACAAAGCCAATAAGAACAGAATCTGTCGTGTCCTGTTGTTATTTACGAGGCCGTCTAAACGTGAGTGGTTTCACGTTCTCCAGAGGCAGAGAGCTTGTGTGCGCTTGCTGCATGTCTATATTTGAAATAACAAGCATCTTGAGCTCATGATAATAACGTGTGTGTGATTATTGAAGTGCTTTTAGCATCTGATCCTTTTTAGAAATGGACAAACAAGAGAGTGAAGCGAGAAAAAACAAAGGAGAAGCCAGAAAAAAACAAAGGAGCAAATGATTCTTTCAGCAACCTAAAACATGAACAAACTGCCATGTTTAACTATTATCATCACCTTTTGGACTATTATGAACTCGGAATGATGGAATTACTTTCTAACAAGTGGTTACATGTGCTGGTGAAGATAAAAGATACAGATGAGAGGTTTGCACTGACTGTAGCTATAGGTTGTGTGTTGTTTTTGAACCAAATAAGGATTAAATGTATGCTGTGTGTAGTTTTTCTGTAGGTAACATATCGAGAGGGGCGTCACGGTGGCGCAGTGGGTAGCATGATCGCCTCACAGCAAGAAGGTCGCTGGTTCAAGCCCCGACTGGGTCAGTTGGCATTTCTGTGTGGAGAATGTTGGTTTCCCCATATGCAAGTCCAAAGAGACGCACTATAGGTGAATTGGGTAAGCTAAATTGGCCGTAGTGTATGTGCGTAAATGAGAGTGTATGGTTGTTCCCCAGTGATGGGTTGCAGATGGAGGGCATCCGCTGCGTAAAACATATGCTGGATATGTTGGCGGTTCATTCCGCTGTGGTGACCCCTGATTAGTAAAGGGACTAAGCTGAAAATAAAAATAAATCAATGAACATATCGAAGATTGTAAGGGTCTGTATGTGTTCATATATGTTGCATTTATTTCATATAATCGCAGACGTTACAGTAGGCTATTTCGCATATTATCATTGATCTGCAATTATATTCAAATTATGTTCATAGAAAAGTTAGTAATGAACATTTATACACAAGTATTTATGTATATAAAGCATCTGTTTTGTGAGAAGTGCTTCTTATATATGTGAACGACAGTGGCAGTGGAGACACAAACCTGATAAATTTGACCCATACTGTACCAAACCGTACCGTAGCGGACCACTCAGTGGAAACAGGCCATAAGTGTTATTGGGCAGGTTTCAAAACACTGATTGGCCATTGTGTTCACAAGATAAACAGATATGACTTTGAATGGCCCAATGATAAAAAAGTAGATTTAGACGCAAATACTAATGAGTCTTAGATCTTTACTGACTAATATGTTGCTGCCTTGTAGTTTACTATATTGTTACATTGTGTGTCTTTTTATGCCTTAAACCATGTAGGAAGACATATACTGTACAGGGAGTGCAGAATTATTAGGCAAGTTGTATTTTTGAGGATTCATTTTATTATTGAACAACAACCATGTTCTCAAAGAACCCAAAAAACTCATTAATATCAAAGCTGAATATTTTTGGAAGTAGTTTTTAGTTTGTTTTTAGTTTTAGCTATTTTAGGAGGATATCTGTGTGTGCAGGTGACTATTACTGTGCATAATTATTAGGCAACTTAACAAAAAACAAATATATACCCATTTCAATTATTTATTTTCACCAGTGAAACCAATATAACATCTCAACATTCACAAATATACATTTCTGACATTCAAAACCAAAACCAAAACAAATCAGTGACCAATATAGCCACCTTTCTTTGCAATGACACTCAAAAGCCTGCCATCCATGGATTCTGTCAGTGTTTTGATCTGTTCACCATCAACATTGCGTGCAGCAGCAACCACAGCCTCCCAGACACTGTTCAGAGAGGTGTACTGTTTTCCCTCCTTGTAAATCTCACATTTGATGATGGACCACAGGTTCTCTATGGGGTTCAGCTCAGGTGAACAAGGAATCCATGTCATTAGTTTTTCTTCTTTTAGACCCTTTCTTGCCAGCCACGCTGTGGAGTACTTGGACGTGTGTGATGGAGCATTGTCCTGCATGAAAATCATGTTTTTCTTGAAGGATGCAGACTTCCTCCTGTACCACTGCTTGAAGGTGTCTTCCAGAAACTGCCAGTAGGACTGGGAGTGGAGCTTGACTCTATCCTCAACCCGAAAAGGCCCCACAAGCTCATCTTTGATGATACCAGACCAAACCAGTACTCCACCTCCACCTTGCTGGCGTCTGAGTCGGACTGGAGCTCTCTACCCTTTACCGATCCAGCCAAGGGCCCATCCATCTGGCCCATCAAGACTCACTCTCATTTCATCAGTCCATAAAACCTTAGAAAAATCAGTCTTGAGATATTTCTTGGCCCAGTCTTGACGTTTCAGCTTGTGTGTCTTGTTCAGTGGTGGTCGTTTTTAAGCTTTTTTTTACCTTGGCCATGTCTCTGAGTATTGCACACCTTGTGCTTTTGGGCACTCCAGTGATGTTGCAGCTCTGAAATATGGCAAAACTGGTGGCAAGTGGCATCTTGGCAGCTGTACGCTTGACTTTTCTCAGTTCATGGGCAGTTTTATTGCGCCTTGGTTTTTCCATACCCTTCTTGCGACCCTGTTGACTATTTTGAATGAAACGAGATTGTTTGATGATCATGCTTCAGAAGCTTGACAATTTTAAGAGTGCTGCATCCCTCTGCAAGATATCTCACTATTTTTGACTTTTCGGAGCCTGTCAAGTCCTTCTTTTGACCCATTTTGCCAAAGGAAAGGAAGTTTCCTAATAATTATGCACACCTGATATAGGGTGTTGATGTCATTAGACCACACCCCTTCTCATTACAGAGATGCACATCACCTAATATGCTTAATTGGTAGTAGGCTTTCGAGCCTATACAGCTTGGAGTAAGACAACATGCATAAAGAGGATGATGTGGTCAAAATACTCATTTGCCTAATAATTCTGCACTCCCTTGTACAACGCCATATTTCAGGGTGAAAATGTAATACTAATCAAGCTCAAAGCGTTGCAAAGAGCATTAATATTTAGAGAAGGTGGTCCAAATGAGCCCACACACAAGATTACACAATGCATAAATCTTGAGATACTCACAAAAGGAGATGACATGCTGCTAGGGTAAAGCTACAGGACCTCCAGGATCTGACTGCACTGCAGTGATGACCATGATGAAGCAGTCTTCAAAAACATTGCTTAAAAACATTGGGACGTCCAACCAGTGGAAGCTTGCTCCTGGATCTGGTGGGTGGCTATTAAGAGAACAGTGTAAATTGCATGAAAACAGTATCTGATGATTAGCATTGCATATAAGGCAATACATCATAATTAAAAATGGAAACGTTTCTCCAATCATTCTGGGACATTTTCTAGTTCAGCAGTCGAAACGCCATTTAAATTAATTATTTTCATTTTGTTTATTTACAAACCAAATAAACGAATAAATGCTTGTGAGTTTTATATACTGTTAGGGAATGACAGTTTATGCATACACTAATATGAACAAATGATGATCAAATCAAAAGAGTTTAAATAAGTTTTCATCTTTGATCATATTGTTTTATGAAAATAAAGTTTATTGTTAGTTGTAGTTAACTCTTACTTAGTACTTTAGATTTTAATAATGCACTAGTAAACGTTGAACTGTGATTAATAAATACTGTAGAAGTATTATTCATTCATAGTTCCTACATTTACTAAAATTGACTAAATGGATTCCTATTGTACTGTGACCATGGCATGCTTGTCAATTGCAAATCAAATGGACAACAATTAAACATGAAAAAGTATAACCACTGCAAAGAGATCAATGCAGTATTATAATAGCATGACTTAAAAAAAAACATAAATGTCAACGTGAACATAACATACATGGCATGTAAATATTAGTATTAAATTGCTAAATGTATTTTTTATTTGACTATACTGTATACAAAAATGCAACATTCTTGCTTTATGTTTGCACTATCAGAAATGGATCTTTATCCCAAGATTAGGGTTAAATAACAGTGGTAATGCACCACTGGAACACAAGTTATGTGCTTTCTGAAAATGTAATTGTTTCAAGAGTAACTAAAGTTGAGTGTGGATTGCGTGTGACGAACAAAGTTTCAGAAACACTCCTAAAACAATTCCACTCTTGTCAGGGTCAGTGTTACCTTATAAAATTAGAATTGATGATTAACAACACCTTGAAATGGCAATGGCATCTCTAATAACAGATTTTTTTTATTTTTATTCATCAATTGCACATTTTACAAGAATGTAAATCTCCATTATAAACATAACGAATTGTACAAATTCCAACAGTGCAGGGGCCTGTTTCAGAAAGGAGGTTCAACCAACTCTGAGTTTAAACTCGAACTCTGAGTTGATTTACCGAGAGATTTAAAATTCAGAGTTTTCAGTTTCAGAATAGCTGATCTGGGTTGGGTCAATCAACTTTGAGTAGACCAACTCAGAGTTAAGCGCGCACACCGCAACTATAAAAAGGCATTATCAATGGAGCGCAGATACTACGAGTTCTCCAGCTGAACTTGATGTGCTCATGCAAAGTTATAGCAAATATGAGCATATATTTAAAACAGCAACACCACTGCATCAGTGAAACAGAGACAGTTAGCGTGGGAAAACATAGCTGCTCAAGTTAATGCACAAGTTTACATTTAAAGTATTTAAATAAATAAGTATATTAAAAAAGTAATGTGTTACGTTTATTGGCCATAATTTTAAAGTTATTTCAGATGTAATTGCATTAAATTACATAAAATAGGCTAGTGCATTTCTACAACAAATTTGACAAAACAAGAACGCAGATAACCTTAGCTTAATGTTCAGTGGAAATGTTTAATTTAAGGTTCCCACTTTTACACACGTTGATCAGTTTTAATAGATTTAAGTGCACTTGTGTGTCTGCCTTTTTCATTGTTCGAGTGGTAGAGGATGATATGACATTTATAATGTAAGCAGAACTAAAAAAAATAGTTTTTAGAAGGAGTAATAATACCATTAATCTAGTTAGTAGGTCAGTGAATTTAAGCTAATTAATTATTAAAAAAGGACAAGCTATTCTCGTACAAGACTTTGTTCTTTGTGTGACTGAAATGTATTAGCTACACTGTAAAAAATAAAAAGTTGAGTTAACTTTAAATTTTAAAGCAACCGGCTGCAAAATGAATGCAAATTAATTTTTTAAGTTGACCGAAAAGGCTGGTTTAAGTCAAGTATACTTTACGGAATAATTTGGCACAACTTCAACCACTGAAGCTTAATAAACAAATTTTGAGTTTATTAAGCTTCAGTGGTTGAAGTTGTGCCATTTGCAGCCGGTTGCTTTAAAATTTAAAGTTAACTCAACTTTTTATTTTTGAACATATGGAGAAATAAAAATTTAAAGTCTCCTCAACTGAATATTTTACTTTCATTGAACAAACAGTTCCAAACATGCAGTTAAATCATTTTTATGAGTAAATTCAACTCTGAGCTCAAAAATATGTTCACCTAACTTACAATTTTAATCTGAGTTAACAATTTGTAAGTTGGATTTTTTACAGTGTATGTTTCCATACAAAAATGCGAATTAAATTTATGTGCAAAACTGGATTATCGCATAAAAGATGTGCAAGTAAAGCAGCATTTCCACCCAACCAGTCAAAGAGAACAAAATTGTCACTTCCTGATTAACTGCTAAATATCAACAGTAAAAACTGAATTTACTGCGGTAGAAGAAGCTGCGTGAACATGTTCTTTATTTAATAAATGACTTGTGCCTCAGAAGACAATGCCGACACACAATGAACGCGTGGTGGCGTTTGAGACGCGCATGAGACGCGGAGAACAGACGCTCTTGACACGCTGCAGACTCTCTGGAGGTAATTAATAATACTGAAACGGTTAAGGTGTTTTAAAATGACCAAAACAACATTTCAGATGTTTTACAGTGTGCTCAACATGCTGGTTTGTCCATTCACACACATTTTCATCATCATATGATCTCTTATAACAAACCTTTTTAATGCGTATACTGGAATTTGTTCAGTAAAAGTGTTTCCATCGTAGTTTATGCGCATCTTTTCTTATCGAATAAAAAGTTTCTCCTACTCAGTTATGCGCATATGTTTATTATGCCTATTTTCAAAAGTTATTAGCATCTTGGTGTTGCCATCAACCATTTTTTTATGCGCACATCCAAAATGCACATTAAAATAGGTGTGTGGAAACGTAAGTCTAAGGTGAGAAATACCGCTTCGTCTTTAAAAAAGTGGAGCAGACCGACAGAAACTCAGAGCTTGACTTACTCTGCTTTCTCGAGTTTGACAAACCTGCCATTTTGAAACGGAAAACCCAGAGTTTCTCTCATTTCAGGGTTAAAATACTCTGAGTTTTCACTTAACCTCCTTTCTGAAACAGGCCCCAGTTTTAACATAAACAAAACATAGACAAAGACACACATCATCACATTTTGCCAAAGGAAGTACGGATTTACAAACAGTATTTGTTGCCTTTTGATTAAGAGAATGCTTAATCGAGTTGATACTGTATATTGCTTGACCTCATTGTTAAAAGCAATAAAAGATGTTTTGGAATGCACAAATTTACACTTATGAATGTAATATTTTGCCAAAAGAATAATGAGATTAATAATGAAAGTTTCATTAGGCATAGTCTTAGTTGTGCTGAGGTCATAAAGGCCAAAAAGAACATCCTTCCAAAATAACTTGAAATCTTTCTCAATTTTTTCTGCAATAAAATTACAAATGTCAGACCAGAAACTTTGGGTAACTGTTTCAATATTCACAGAACAAAAAGTGCACATTACATTAATATCCTTTTTGAAAAAATTTAACAATATGATTGTTAGACGGGTAAAACGAATGAATTATTTTATATGATATTTCTCTAATTTTGTTGGTCAACTGGTATATTGGGTAAGAGCCAGACCTTCTTCCATTCAATGTTTTGCACAAATTTATTCCAGTATGTAACCACATATGGGACTGTGATAATACTGTATCTGTTTGAACAGGGATCTAATTAATTTATTGTTCTTACCATTGTTACAGATAAAACAAATCTTACCAACTGAAGTGTCAGTCAGCGATAACAAGGTTAGTTGTTGTGCGTCCAATCTTGGTTGAGCTCTACATAACATGGAGACACCAGAAGAAATTGCTCCAAAGACTTTGGCATAATCTCCAGGAGACAGGAATTTTATTCCTCGTCTCTAATAACAGATGACAGCAACGCGCCTCTAGTCCACGTTGACTTCTTCGTAGGTAAACTGAAGGAGCGGTGCTCAATCAATGTCGCTCTCATCGCCCTCTGCTGTTGAAAACGGCCATGCGCGATTGTTCGGTTGGCTTGCTGGTTGGGCTTTCTTTGTATTTGAGGATTTGCTAGCTTTTGAGGCTGGTAAACAGGAACATTTCTTGTGTTTCGCAAACCACAACTCTCCTTAGAAAACTGGGATGTTTGAACACGCTAACGTTATGCATGGATGATGATGCAGGAACAATGTATGTAAACCGTTAGTTCAGCTGATTGATTTATTTAATTGCATTTTACACAACATTACTAATATCAAACAAACATTGAATTTGGTTGTTTGCTTCAACTCTAGACCATAAAACATAACTTAAAGGGATAGTTGACCCAAACATAAAAATAACTAATTATTTACTCACCCTCAAGTGAATCTAAACCTTTTGGAGTTTCTTTTTTCTGTTGAAGACAAAAGAAAACATTATGAAGAATGTTGGAAACCGGTAACATTGACATCTATAGGGGAAAAAGAAGTTATGTAAGTCAACGACTACCAATTTTCAACATTCTTCATAATATTGTTTCAAGAGTTCACACTTAGCTGATGATCAATAAAGCGTAATTGGCATGCTGTCCCGGGAGAGAGCCCTGAGCTCGTGTATCCTCGAGCCCGGGGCTCCCTCCCGTTAGAAGGGCGAGAGGGAAGTTCGAGCTCAGGAAGGTCTCGAGAACTCCCCCGCTTATCGCCGTGTGAAAAGTGTAAACTAAAGTTGTCTTAGGCAATAATTTGGTTTAGTCGATTGACTATGGTGTATGTTTTTGGACGGTGGGAGGAAACCGGGGAACCCGGGGGAAACCCACGCGAACACGGGGAGAACATGAAAACTGCACAGAAACGCCAACCGGCTCAATGGGAGGTTGAACTGGTGGCGTTCTTGCTGTGAGGCAACAGTGCTATTCACTGGGCCGCCCTGTCGCCCTATAGGAAAGGGTGGAAGTAGGGGTGGAAGGAGGGGGGAACTTCGAGACGAAGATAACTGAAGTGAAATCTCTGGTTATTTATAGTGTGTCCGTAATCATCTAATAGGGCAGATTACGGAGCTGATAAGGTGCCAGCCATGTTGATCATAAGCACGTGATCCTCTCACAATTAGTTTATAAATAAACCACACTTCTGTTCAGTTGAAAAAAAAAAACCATGTAGTGAGTAAATCATGACAGAATATTTTTTTTTCGAGTGAAAGTAGCTGATTTTAGAACTGTGATACATGAACTGTAAGTGCTAGTGCAAACACAAAGGCTTGAACTGGGTTGCATATAGCCCTACTAGCTGAAAAAATAAAAATTAAACAAACGGTGGTGTGAATACCTGCTCTGATGATGCAATATATATATATATATATATATATATATATATATATATATATATATATATATATATATATATATAGATAGATAGATAGATAGATAGATAGATCAGTAAAACTATCAAAAACATATATACTGTACTTTCACCAAAAACAAAAAGCTAATTATGCTATTTGAGACTACTCAGTACAGAAAGGAAAGCATGTAGTATTTCATGTTAACTTTCACCCATTTACTGAACATAGAGAAAAAAAAAAAAAAGGTGTCAGTTTAACAGAGGGTGTGCATCAGCTTAAAAAAAATCGATGGGAAGAAAAAGACTTATTCTGTATAGCCATGGGCTACATCTTACCTTCTCACAGAGGAATGCAGCTTGAACCTCTCTCATTATGAAACCTCATGATGATTAACTGAGGAACTCTGTGTGCTACGTTACCCATAAAGAACCCCACACCCAAGCGCATGGATTACTGCGGATGTTTATACATCCAGGACCGCATTTTCACCTCCAATCTCTAATTCTCTGATTATTCAAATACATATAGGACTAGTGGGGGTTATACAAGGCCAGAAAATGATGGCCTCCAGCCAATGTGTTGTAATTTATTTGTCAAATGTCTTTAAAAGGCGTAAAAGTTCAACAATGCTTTCATTTACACTTTAGCTCGAAGCAAAAAAGATAACAATCCAAGATAAAGTTGTTAAAATATCTGTTTAAATTAGAATCCGCAGAAGCAACTAGCTTTAGATGAAGAATCCACACATATCTATAAGAAATGCAAGTAATCAATCTATTTCACGCACATATTGTAGAATAATATATTACTATATACTTCTCATTTTAGAGATATCACAGTTCAAAGATTTAAAGACTCATTTACACTTTAGCTTGAAGCAACAAGATAACAATCCAGGTGTATGAATATACAGTCAAGCACGAAATAATTCATACCCCTGGCAAATTCTGACTTCAAGTTTTTGTTCAAATGTAAATAAAAGCTGCGAAATATTTTTTTTTACAATGACGCCTCTTGTACATCCTCATATTTTCTTTTGGGGCGAAGCCTGTGTCATTTTGGACAAAAAATAAAATAAAAATCAAACTAACTTTAAGTCAGAATTTACCAGGGGTATGAATACTTTCAGGCTTGACTACGATATATAACTTTTGGGATTCTTTTAATCTACAAAATATCTTTAAGTAATAATAATAATCACACTACTTCATTAATGTACTACTTTTAATTTACCCAAATCTTACTGTATGAGATCGTGCCTTAGGTTAGAGCTGCACATGTGCACCTCTTGTTTATTTGGGTGTTGTTTTTTTTTTGTTTTTTTTTAACAAAAGATGAAAAGAGAAGAAAGCAATTACTGTTCAGCCTCCATGGAAACACTGCTCACCAACACACAACACCACAATTACAGGGATGACATAGATGTGCTTATAAAACCCACGCATAAAAACAAAAAAAAGCAGCCAAGGAGGAGCTGAATTCACAGAAGTCAATCTAAGAAAATGACACTTTTTGAAAAGCAACATGATAAAATACTGGTCTATAGGCTTTAGCTCACCGTTTCCAAGATGGTTCCGCCACATTAAAGTGAAGTTAGGGTGATATGTCTTGCCACTATGACAACAATAATAACAAGGTTCATCACTAATATGGACACTCCCATTTAAAAAAAAGAATTTTATTTATCTTTCACTTATCCTCTTGTGAAATCCAGCTCACTTACGCAGAGCAGTGTCATCACTCTGTGTTATTCTGTCTCTTTTTAAATGGTCTTAGTTTATTTGGCATATGATCCAAGGTTTACTCTGTAGATCTTTTACGAGCAGAGGTGGAGATAGCATGGATGAGAAGTCGTGGCCTCAGGGGACAGCAGTGCCTGATCCTAGATTGTGAGACACGTCCCCACTTTCACAGGAAAAGCATTAACCCTTTGAGACAAAAATACAAACTTTCATGGAAAGAAATCATTGTATTAGAAAAGTTGAGTATAGTTCGGATAGCACATTTAGTAGCAGGCCATAAGCTTGTTCTGCTGTAAATCGATATTTGCAGGAGGTTGATGAATGGAAAGAATGCACACGTTATTCACCAAGCTTCTGGTTCGAGATCTGGTAGCAGCTCACAGTGTGCCATTGTGCAGCCTGCAGAAATGCAATCAGATAAACAAGAGATTAACACATAACGTTTGCCAGACCAGAGTTATGGTGTGCATTCTTTAAGTCTGCATTCTCCACTCTGGTCATAATGATCCCCCTGCTGAAAGGTAGTACACAACAAACATAATCATGTAATAGTATTGAAATGCATACCTAAGAATAAAATTGTTTACATTTATTATCATATTCCTTTACAGTAATCACAAATTGTTCAATCATTTGCAATTTTTTGCATGTTTTTTTTTACAAATCGTCACCTTGGAATTTTAAGGTTCTATCAGCGTTCTGAATGATTTTGAGATATTGAGCTTTAAAGTTTTTGCGTTCCATAGCAAACAATAACATTTTGTATTTTTTAAAATAAAAAATCTTAAAATGTAAACAACTTATAAAAAACATCCCATAATGTAAATAAGTTGTCAATTAATAAGAATATGTCAATAGATCAATTTTGACAAAAATGTCAGATAGAACCTTATATTTCTAAGGTGACGAAATGTTCTCTTGCAAAATCAAACATACTTGTGTGCAACATATCTGATTGTTTTTGTTTTTTTGTATGTACAATGGAGATGAAAATTAGAGAACCTATCATTTTCTACATTTTAAGGTCATTGCTTGTTCCTATTTGAAGCTGCCCCAACAAGAGTAAAAAACTGTTAATGTAAATGTTAATGTTAAATCTAAATACACAAATAAAAAAGAACCTTATTCAAATTAGAGAGCACTTCCAGATACCTCCTATTTTTTGTGCTAATCTGGTAGTTGGTGGTCATTTCCTTTCTAATTTCTGACAAACTCTTTTTAAGATTCCAGTATTGTAATTAGTATGAGCTGTTCTAAAGTGCAAACGGGACTCTTTCAGCCATAGCAAGCGAAATTTGTTATTCCAATAATGATTTTTAATTTCCCAATAATGATACAAAACTACTTCACAATAATAAAATCTTCAGTGTCCCAAACTCATTCACGTCTTCCAAAAAGGCTGGTTGACCACGAAAGACAAATGCACTAGTGAACAACATAATGCAGGGAATCTCAATGGGCCATCAGTTCAACATTGCAATTGGAATTGGTCACCAGTTCAGCACTGGACAGGGTAAGAATGTGTTTCTGCATAGTGACTCAACACTAAGAGAATTTGGACTAAAGGCCCTGCATTGTCCAAACCTTCATTAGCAGAAGGAATTAAAACCACAGACTTTGCTCAGTAACATGTGTGGACAAAACACTTTTTCAAAGTTCACTTTAGATACACTTAGTTCACTAAGTTCACACTTAGATAATGCTAGACAATGTTATGGTCTTCCAAAACGAAAATAGGGAGTCAAGTTAGGCTGGATATTTATGTTAAATTTGGAATAATCCGATTGGCTAGCTAATGATTACCGATAGGGACCATCTGCGGTCAATCATATCATGTGCTCCTCTCGAAATTAGTTTGTGAAACTTCACTTTGTGGTAAAAACAAGTTTCATGTCTTTGGGTCTGATGAGAAACATTATATTGATTATCAAACTGGGAAGACTAAACATAGAGTGTTTACATGAATCCATGAAAGGAGGTGAAGTGGTTTGGGGTCTTATACAACAACACGGAGTGAATGTTTATCAGAAGCCCTCAGTAAAATATAGTTTCTTCCCTACTTTCATTGTCAAAACAGCCAGGAAATGTTATGCTGGACAACAGTCAAAAAAAAAAAAAAAAGGAACGCAGTTACTTGAAGCCAAAAAAAAAAAAAAAAAAACTGAAATTAAAAAAAAAATGGCCAGCCCAGAGTCCTGAGGAATGGAGAAGAAATTTGAATTAAGTGCCCTTGAACATGGCATGGCTGCTGTTGCAAGATGGTCTGAGTATTTCAGAAACTGTTGATCTATCGGGGTTTTCACACACATCTCTTAAGAGAAAGAAAAAAGTAGGAAGTAGAAAAGGAGCAGCAGTTCTGGATGTCAGAGTAGGATGACCAGATCGTACAGTTTACATTATGTTACATATATAATATATGCATATAAACCAAAATGTAGCAGTATAAAGGATATATGTGGCCCTGGACCACAAAAAAGTAAATTTATACATCTTATAAAGCTAAATAAAAATCTTCAATCGATGTATGGTTTGTTAGTTTTTGGGATAGGACAATATTTGGCTGAGATACAACAATTTGAAAATATAACAGGTAAAAAATACTGAAAAATAATGCAATAACATTTGTTTAAATAAAGTGCTTAGGAATGGACATTAGTAATCAAAAAACGAGTTTTGAAATGTTTACAGTAGGAATTTTACAAAATCTCTCAATGGAACATGATCTTTACTTTATATTTAAAAAAAAAATCGGCATAAAAAAATGATAGTTTTGACTCATTGACTGTGTTTTTGGCAATTGCATGAATTTTAAAATGCAACATTTTAGTCCAGGCTCACATCCTACTTTGGAATGTCAGATAAATGAAAAGAGTGTAAAGATAAATGAAGAGCAAGAAAGGCACACTTCTTAATTCCTTAATTAATGAAACTATGTTCAACACTAATGAACCAAGTTTCTGTAAAAGCGTTTATTTTTTATAGGCCTTACAGTTTGTTTGGGATTCTGTTGTAGAAACAAATCAAGATAAGATTGAGTGAATGCACTAATTATACAATCATAGAAAATCCAGCACTTTGTTCTGCTGTAATAATAAACCCTCAACCATCCAACAAATATGACATATGTACCTTCATGCACCAGTTGGCTTGTAAGAAGCCTTATGATGAGGTAGGATATACAGTATAAGCACACCACAGATACAGAATGAAAGGAAAGGCACATTTCAAATTGCAAATAAGGAGACATCTAATTCTGCAATTATACTAAAACAAGATATTACCAAAACACAGGAAGTTGTAGGAGGAGGGACAACATACTTTGTACATTATGACCCAACTCAGAGGAAATGACAGATTGACATTGTAATTTAAAAAGATTTTAGGGATATATGAAGGGATGAAAAGGAAAGGTTTGCTAGATATTAACAGAACAGATATATGTGACCTACATTCCTCTTGATTTAAAATATACTTATCATCTTAAATATTAAATATACATGCTCAGCTGGTGAAGAGGACTAATTAGTGTAAACAATCATTAGAATAGT
Source organism: Danio kyathit (assembly GCA_903798195.1). Classification (NCBI taxonomy): domain Eukaryota; kingdom Metazoa; phylum Chordata; class Actinopteri; order Cypriniformes; family Danionidae; genus Danio; species Danio kyathit. The sequence continues at coordinate 35,942,322 of LR812524.1, read as the reverse complement.
AGAAGTGTCATCAGAAACCAATATTGCCTCGTGCTAAGCAATAGCCCAGCTTGTTTTGGTTTGCAATGACAGACATCAGACCCACATATGCTTCGATTAGGAGGGGTTGATTCAGCACAAGGACTCCGTTGGCTTTCCCCGGTACTGGATTCTTGTTGTGAGCTTTTTGCGCTGCCAAAGTCAGTTGCTCCCTGAAGCTTTCAATCTAAATGAAGGAAAATAAGGAGAAATTGCTGTTGTTGTTGTTGTTTTTACACTACTCTTACCTACAGGTGACTGACATTCTAAACAAAGTTTAAACTCGGGGTAAAGGATGCTTGTAAAGAACTTTTCACACTTGAAACTGTTAACCCTGGGTCATCATAAACCTTGCATAAAATCTACAATCACGTTTCACAATGCTCATACCTAGTGTTAACAAAAAATCCTGGGTATTTGTTAACAGATCTTTCACACTTTATATTCCTAAACCCTAGGTTAATGTCCTTTTTCTCATATTTGCGGTGTCACACACGTTCCATCTCACCAAGAGCTGTTTACATCACACGTATTTTGTGAAGTTATATACTGTAAACCGCGCTGCTCATTTCTGTTGGGCTGATGGACGACCAGAAGCAACAAGCAATTATTTATTAAACCGGGATTAAAAGTGGTGTTTAGAATGATGATAACCTGGGGTTAAGCGCAGTGTGAAAAAATAGAACAGAATTGAACATGCATTTATTTATCATGAATGCAGTGAAATGGTTTAGAATGAGAAGACCAATGAAGTGGTAACGAGATGTGAATTCTTTCTGCTTGCAGTACATCAAACCTAATTGTGAGAACAGCAAGTAAGTAAACACTTAAACATACAGTTTGACATCTTCATATGTCTTCAAATATGGCTCACTTTGGTGATTGAGTATCACTGCGTGCACATAAGATGTTTGTTGGACTTGGGTTTGGTTTGCAGGTGCTCACCTGATAACATTGTTTACATTGTAAAACTGAACCACACCAAAGACTATAGAATACACAAGACATGTCACTCGTATAGTTTTGAATGGGGAAAAGTGTAATGGTCAATATGACAAATGAAGCCCCGCCTACTAGTACCAGAGCCAATCATCGATTGCTATAGACTGACGGTGAAGCTCGGACCAGACGTGTGCTTTTTACAACGTTTGGTGGTCAACCAACGCACTGGAATCTCAGCGAATACTTGCTTCACAGACATAAGAAATATATCCACATAAAGCTTGAAATCTGTACTTTTAAATGAACCGAGTGCACTTGAAAACAAAAGTTTTCTGGTTTTGTAATCTGTATGAAATGAACGTGAGGTACAGTCCGTCCTGTCAAACGCACATCACATGACAGCAATTATTCAAATGCCCACATGCTTGTAAACAAAGAGTCTCTGTGATTTCTGGAGGAGACTCGCCATTAAGACAAGTTGTGAATTACTTCAGAAGACCAGTGCGGTCAGAAGATCATTATCCAGAGGATGATAATGTGTAACACGGCCGTAAATGAGGTTGGTGTCGTGATCTCATTCTTTTTGAGTGCGCATGCACACTAACTGGGGCAACCTAAAAATATGCAGATTTTGTTTGATTCAGACGTTTAAAAATGAAACTTATGAGACAGTTGTTGTTTAATTTTATTGGTGGTTTCCCAATTAGTAAATGTAATTGTAAACTTGATAAACAGTTTTGGAGAATTTGATATTTCCCCATTCAGAGAGAATGCCTGAACATACTGCCCGAGAGGCATTTCAAAGACGGCCGTGTGTGGTCAAAATACTCATTTGCCTAATAATTCTGCACTCCCTGTATATGCAATTGTAAATCCCTTTTCAAAGTTTTTTGCACTAAGCCACTTACTAGTCAAACCCAAAATTATTCATACCCTATGGCAAATTCTGACTTAAAGTATTTTTCAAATGTAAATAAAAGCTGAGAAATATTTTTTTCCACAATGATGCCTCCTCTTGTATACTGTCTTGTTATCTTTTGGGATAAGCCGGTGACATTTCTGGTCAAAAACAAAAAAAAAAAACAAATAAAATTAACTTTTAAGTAACTTTAAGTCAAAATTTGACAAGGGCATTAATCAATTCGGGTTTGACTGTGTGTAGATATCAGAGAACAATTAATTTCAAAACTTGTGGATGAAGGGGTATGGTTAAGGGAGTTATGCTCAAAAACAGGCTGTCAAACTGGTATTATCAGGCCCATCATTTCATGGGGGAAGTACATTTTCTGATTTAGATTAAAGATTACAAATGCAAATAAAATTTGTTCACCACAAAACTAGCAACGTCTAACAAACAAAATCTAAATATGGTTTGCCAAAAGAAAACATTTAATATAATCCAGGAGTACCTTCAAATAGTGATGCAGTTAATTAATATTTTTGAAATTTCATTTTCATCCAGAAAAATGTGTAAATTTGTTTTTACTATACTGTAAAAACTTACTGTATAGTAGTCAACAATATATACTATGAGATTGCGCAATGAGTATTTTATTTAAGCAGTCTTTGTGCTGCATTCACCCAATCAATGTTTAATTCAGGTTTTAGAACTGTAGAGTATCAAACAAGCCAGTGTGTATACCTAGACAGTTAAACAAGGGTACATTTTAAATACAGTGATATGTGAAGAAAGAAACCCATTCTGTCTGTCCAGGGTATAGGTTAACCTAATGTTCACCATTTAAATTGTAAAGAGTCCTATTCAGTACTAAAACATAGCAAAAACACCTTTTAAGATATTATTTGGCTCAACTATTGTTTATCACGCTGGCGGTTTCTTCTTGTCAAAACATTCTTGTTTGTTTTCTCTTTTTTTTATCTGCCATTCTTGAAACTGCTGTTCACCTCTGTAGGCGGGGTGGAATGTGAGGAATGGGAATGTGGCTGTGGGATTAGACACCCCTCTATTCCAAATGACTGGTTATGCGATCTTCGAGGTCACCTGTGTAAGGCTCAATCACACCTAAATCTATATGCATACTTAAAGAGCAGCAGATTGTCCTGGGTCACACTGACCAAAAAAAACAAAAGTTCTACATTTTAAAGCTCAGGTTTTCATCACATTTTTTTTTACCTTATTTTTTTATATGTTGTCTAAACTGTAGTAATTACAATTTTACAGTAATTACAGTAATTTTACAGTCTTAAAAGAGAGTTTGCAGGTTATTGTAAATGACCAGATAGTCTAGAAAAAAATAATAATTACCAATTGTCCACTTGTAATTTATGCAATATTAAAACTTGAAGGTAATGTAATATTAAACAAAAATCTAAGAGCTATTCAAAGGCACTTTCATTGTTAAATTTTCTAACACATTGAAGTGTCAAATTAAACATTTTAGATTCAAGTCTATTTTGAAAACTATTAATAAAATACTTTAAAGAATGACACTTTTATATGTTGACTGACATTTATCATAGCCTACTTGAATGTATTACTTTTTGCACTGTGTTTCAGTATTACATTGCAAGTGTACAGGTATATATTCTAAATGAACTTGCTAATACTTTATTTTACAGTCTATACACATACATACAGTTCGGGAAATGCCTTGTTGACAAATTTCAAAAACAACAGTAGTAATTATAATCAACTGAATAAATCAAGAAAGTACTCTAATGTACATCTAACTGCATTAACTTATTCACTCACTTAGTACATGCTTTATAAAGCATCTTTATCAACTGTCAATTATTCTGGATTGTTTTTACCGGAGGATACCCTTCCTGCCATAACCTAGGCCTGAGAGTTCATTGACTTATGGAACCCCAGTGTTTGAAAACTCTCATACACTCTCTTATTCACACACACATTACAGAAACAAATGACTATTTTATAGCAGTGGCATAAAACCAGGTAAGTCAGAATCTGCTAGTTCCGAAGTGAATTTTGTTAAAATCTGCAGATTTCTGTGGAATGATTTTGGGAGTACAGCAACTAAAAACTTACAATATTTAATAAAAACAATAATAAAATAATTTTAAGGTTTGCAAACAATGCAAATCTAATTTAAATCTACTTGTTTGGTATATCTATTAAAAGACAGAAAACATTACTTTACGAACTGTAAATAAATCATATAAACATTTGCTTATTATTCAATAATATTACTAAAAATTAAAATAAAAACTTAATAAATATATTTTTACACACAATTTGCATAAGTAAATAATAAGACGCAAAGATGGGCAAAAAAATCTGCAATCTGATTTCTTCATGCACAGATTTTATGTGGGTCTGCATATAAGCTATAATTACTGTCATACAGACATCAAAATAAACAACTTGCAGTGCTTGGCTTCTTAAACCTGAATTACGCGTGTTTTATTGGCAGTAAAAATTAATTATGGCATGTATGTACACAGATCAACTATAAATTTTAATTTGGCTCATTCAAGTTGATCGAAATCTACAAAATGTTTGTTTCCAAACTGTTTTATTTTATTTTATTTGCTGAAAACAAAATAAGATATTTTACAGAATGTTGAAAACTGGTAGCCATTGACATCCGTAGTAGGAAAAAACTAAGAAAAAAGTCAGTGTTTTAATTCCACCAGTTTTTATTTTCTACATTCCTCAAAATAACATCTTTGTGCTCAACAGAAAAAAAAAATCTGAAACAGGTTTGGAGCAAGTGAACGGTGGAGAGTAAATGCTGACAGAAATGTTCACTTTTGGGTGAACTATTGCTTTAAAGAGCCAATGCATCACTAAGCCCTTTAGTAAAAGCATGCGGGTGAAACTAGGCAGTTATAGTCAGTTACTTTTTGTTTCATGGTTTTTATTGAGATTTAATCACAAATAAGCTCTGTAGCTTTAGAATGACCTGCAGTTTGAGAAACGCTGCCTTAAGTAACCTCAGCCTCGAGTCGTCATTCTTTGAATCCTTCATCGTGCAGTGAAATAAATATTACCCCATGCATGTAAACTGAACACGTCATTTCTTCCAAAGTCGATTTCCAAGAAATGGTGGATTCTTACTCCACCTCTACAAGCCTTCTGGCAACCTTTGTAATACTTGCTGTGAGTAAGAGCATTTGAGATTGGCTAAGGTAGCTCATTAAATGATTAGGATTTGTGGTCTTATAATTTGACTGAAGAATGGGAATATTCAGTCAAAAAAACAACACTTGTTTGCTCAAAGCACTTATTTAAATTGAGCTGAAAGAAGCTGGGGTTTTTTTTTTAAACAACTTAACTGTCTTTATGTTCAATTCACTTAAATTTGTAAAAATGAATACATTAACTTATTTTTTTCATGTTGACTCAATACAAATCTTTTTTTACAGTGTTTGACTTGTGTTCTGTGTATTGAACACTGTAAAAAATGCTGAGATATACACAATTCCTGCAAGCCTGATCTCACAAGGAAACGTAACTATTTTACGTTTTGTCAGTTTAGTGGCTAATTCGTATGAATTCGAGTTCAGTCATATAAAAATGAAGGATTTTAAAAAGGAGGCATGGCACCCAACCCCACCCCTAAACCCAACTATCATTGGGGGATAAGCAAATCATACTAAACTGTACGAATTAGATCGCACAAATTTATACGAATTAACCACTAAATCAAAAAGTAACGAATTGCCGTGAGATTGTGTTTATTCCTTCATGTTGGCCCAACACAATTCGATTAAGTTAACTTAATTGTTTTTACAAATTTAAGTGGACTGAACATAAAACAGAGAAGTTGTCCCCAAAAAAATAAATAAGAATTGTGTTGTTTGAAGTCATTTTAAATAAGTAGTTTGAACAAGCAGCAAAAGTTTTTTTTTGTGTATTGTAATACTGACCTCGCACAAGCGACCGAGCTGCTCATTGGCACTCTTGGCAGGATGATAGGTGAATGTAGTGAACGGATAGTCAACAGAAAAAGGATTCCAGCGGGAAGAAAAGGAAGGTTCTCTGAGTTTGTCCCAAAACACCCGCACGCCCTCACCTTCTCTCCTGAAAAACAAATGCACACAACATAATGCTTGTATGCTGGAGACAATGACAGATAAATGATAGCAATGATAAAACATTTAAATCAACATTCTCCGGGTAAAGTTCAGAGAAAATTTGAAGTGGAATGAATGAGAGAACGGAATACAAATGAATTTTACAATATTAATGTCTCAACTCACTTTCAAATCATGACATTAATCACAATTATTATATTTACATTTACATTTTCCTATTTTTACAAGTTTCCCTTCAGGTTTAGGAATAGATAGAAGTATACATGGCAAAAAAATAGTGCCAATTTGATACAAACTAAAATAAAAACAAAATAGTATACATATACAATTACAGTAATATATAATATTAATATTATAGGTATTTTATTTTACAATATTCACAATATTTGATCATTTAAATGTCATTTTACAGTATAAATACATTATACTAGAGAATGCCATAAGAGTCCACAGAGATGACAAACAAAACAAATTATCAAATTTATCTATTATAAAAGTTATTAATATGTGTTTTATTTAAAACAATTTTCAATAATATTATGTTTTTCAGATTTTTTATGTTTATTTATTTCTCAGAGAATTTGTAAGGAAATATGAGTAAAGAAGTTAAAGTAAAGAGATAAATAAAAAAATCATAAAAAAAATATTTGTAAAGAATTATAGCGCTAGATAATAATTGTGTTTGATATTATTTCAAATTAAGAAGTCAATCAATTATTGTATTATATTAACATGTTTCCACACAGATTTAAACATCTAAAAGCATACTGGGTAAAATATCCTGTGTCAATTTTATAAAAAGTAAATTAAACTAAACATTTTGTTTTACATAATTTCTTTTAATATGATATATTATGTTTAAAATGTGAGAATGCAGGCACAAATACTAATAAATAAATTTCAAAGAAACAAAATTTTGGATTTTGGACTAATGCACAAAAAAAGTCCTTCAGTAAAACTACACTCTCAGAAATAAAGGTACAACAGTTGTCACTAGGGCATTACCATTTCAATATTGATACCTATTAGTACACATTAGTACTTAAAATGTACAAAAGTGACCTTTTGAAAAGGTTCTGCCCCAGTGACAGCATTTGTACCTTTATTTCTGTGAGTGTAAAACGTGCATTATCTGCTCAGCCAGCGATTCACAATTTCATGCTTTTCAATTAGGTCAGCTTGACCCCAGACCCCCTAGCTTCCCTCCACGCTGAAACTGTCACCATTTCTCTTCAGGTTGTCTCCTTTATGCACAAGCCAGCGTAATGTTTGCTAAGCTTAGAGGCAATTCCCTCCGCTCATCAGATTTTCTTTCTTTCCCCCTGCCTTTCTCTTTTGCCATTTTAAGTAAATAGATTTTAATGAAAAGCCTAGAGGGGATGTCTTTATTTTCCAGGCTGATGAAACCTTAGAAGACAAGAGAGCGCCTGGCAGCAAACACACGGCTTTTAAAGCCTCCAAACATTCGCTCTTTGAAATTAGTTGGAGCCCTTCCATATTTTACAAGCATCTTTCACAATAGACTATGTGCTGTTTCTCCATCAGTCATGGTATGAAAGGCTGTGATTTCTACTACTGTCCATACAGTCGCTCCAGGACACATTTCAGCATTCATTTAATACCAATTTGTACATGTTAGATCATATAGTGGTCTACAAAAATAAATCATCAAGCAATAAAACTACTTTCCATGTTTTCCACAGTAAAAAAAAAATCTCACTCCTCACGACTAAAATATATATAATGCATTAGTGACTGACCACTTTTTCAGGTGTGCTGAGTCTGTGTCTATTTCTATTTGTTCTTTCCTAGCTTTTAATGATGCTAAGAAATTAATTAATGCTTTTATTTTCTCTCGGCTTGATTACTGCAATGCTGTTTATATTGGTTTACCTAAGGGTTCTATAAGGGAGTTGCAGCTGATACAAAATGCAGCAGCCAAAGTTTTAATGAAATTGAAGAAACGAGAACATATTACACCAGCGTTAATAAAATTACACTGGTTACCAGTGCACCAAAGGATAGATTTGAAGATTATTTTATTAGTTTATAAGGCACTTTACAGCCTGACACCTTCTTACATTTCTGACTGTTTATCGAGATACAGTCCAAGTCATTTGCTATGCTCTTCCAGTGCTGGACTTTTAGAATTTCACTCATCTGGCGGCACTTCTTTTAGTCACTATGCTCCAAAAATTTAAAATTGTCTCCAGCATTCATGTTTTTAAAAAGCATGTTAAGATGCGCCTTTTTAAAATTGCATATAAATATAACATTATGTGAAGTGTATGCATTTTATGTATATATGTATATTGTGTAGGAATATGCATGTATGCATGTACAGTGTGTGCATGTATATGCATATGTAAGGACTATTGTGTTTGTGACTTTATTTTACAATGTTTGTATGTTTGTTGTGTGCGAAGCGCTTTGAGTTGCATGTATGTAGGAAAAGTGCTATACAAATAAAATGTATTATTATTATTATTATTATGTCTATTTCACTTCCCACTTGAATTTTAAAAAGTCTCTGTTAACTTTAAAAACCCTGAACCAAATCAATCAGATGCAAGGGAAATCACAAAATTGAAAACTTTTATGTGAGGCAAGAAAGTATTTGAAAATCAATCAGTGTATTGAAACTCATTTTAAGTATTTGTCAGAGAACCTATTAGGAAATAGGTAGAAACATTCATAGAAGTACAGATCAAGCTTTAAAAATACATGTACTAAAGTATAAAGGCTAGATAATAATTGTTACTTATATTATTTCAAATAATGAAGTCAATCAATTATTCTATTCTACAGTATTCCCCTTCAGATTTATACATCTAAAAGCATACTAGGTAAATAAATTTGGTGGCAGTTATATAGAAACTGAATTAAACTAAATATTCTTTTTTATATTATTTAATGTTACATGCAATATGCATAATGTTTAAAATATTTAATGTGAAAATGAATAGACAAAAAACAACAACAAATGCATTTCAAAGAAACGAAATAAGCATACAGTTTTTTTTTTTACAGATTTTTGACTAGTGCACAAATGGCATACATATTTTGTTGCCTTGCAACAAAGTTCTTACTGCACTCTCTGAAATAAAGGTACAAAAGTTGTCACTGGGGCATTACCTTTTTTATACCGAAAAAAGGTAATGCAATTGCATTCATTTAAAAAGAAAACTATGTGATATGCATAATGAATTCAAACTTTAAAAAGGACTTTGTTAAAAAGTCAAAATAATCACATACTGTACAATGCGAATCACAACATTACAAAGATTTATAGATGTATTTGCATTAAATCTGAGAAAAAGACAAAAGACAAGAGTACAAGGCACTTAAGGGATTATATAAGGAAAAGAACTACATTTCCATGAAGCATTGAAAATTTGGTGGGCTTCGTTCTCTGTGACTGATAGATGATTGGTAGATTTTTTTGTATAGCACCATATGTGATTTAGATGTCTAGATTATTCATTTAAATTATTATTTTTCGTTTCTTCGGGACAATTAAGCAGACGGACCTTTCAATGTCTTAGCATTCCATCACACAAAGTTTCATAGCAAATAACCAATAGTCAACATCTTAATAATTATAGATAATTTAATAATTATAATACAGAGGCTATATATTATACCTCTAAATAATTTTTAAGGCACATGTCACATTCTTTGATGCTTTGATTTCTTGGTTGACTGCAGAATTCATTGCCATATTCCCTGAATGTATGTATACAGTATGTTCAGTTTCTTCTGCATTTTCTGCAGCACTGGAAAATCACCAATATAAGAAATCAATGACTGAATTTTTATTCTTTTTTAATACCGGTAGTGGAAGGAGCTTTGTGTAAATTCAACTTCATCAGCGTCCACTCTAAAAAGACTGTTTGAAAAGTAAGTGAAGAAGATATGATTTACTACTGACATTTGATAAACGTGCTGCCTGAGAAAAACACTTCTCTTGTGTCTCACTGAGACAGATGTGCCCTTCAGCACAACACCATTGGCAGTTACAGGTTCATATAACCAGTGACCCAACGGTCCTCCTTCACTCTCATACAGACAGACTGGGTTCCAAGTATCTACTGTAATCACTACAAAGCATTCAGTCTTTCACAGAAGGAGGTTTAACTGTGCATTTTATGTTTTGTTTTGTTTTTCTGAGTTGACAGATGAATAGCCTGAGGGCTGAAACAACTGATTCCTTTTCTCGGCCCTCCTTACTTTACCTTTCCCCAACACTCTCTTTTGTGCTATTTTTATGCATTTGTCAAAAAATCCGTATTTCAAAATCATGACACAATGTTTGCTTATACTGAAAAAGCTGCATAATAATAGTATTTATAATATACAGTTAAAGTCAGAATTATTAGCCCCCTTTGATTTTTTTTCTTTTTTTAATATTTCCTAAATTATGTTTAAGACAGCAAGGAAATTTTTACAGTATCCCTTTAAGCTATATATTTTTTCCAATAGTCTACAGAACAAACCATTATACATTGACTTGCTTAATTACCCTATCCTGCCTAGTTAACCTAATTAACCTAGTTAAGCCTTTAAATGTCATCATTGCAAAGATAAAATAAATCAGTTAATAGAAATTAGTTATTAAAACTATTATGTTTAGAAATGTATTGAAAAAATCTTCTCTCCGTTAAACAGAAATTGGGGAAAAAAATAAACAGGGGGGCTAATAATTCAGGGGGGCTATTAATTCTGACCTCAATTGTAATTTATCATTAAAATATAATTCATCACAGTCATTTCTGGGACAATTTAATGCACACCAAAAATCAAGACAGCACGGTTTTCATTTGTTATTATTATTATTATTATTATTATTATTTTTAAAGTCCTTGGAAAGATTGTGCAAGCAATCAAATAACACAACTTTTTTTTTTTTTACAATTTTACTGGTTCTTTTCAAAACAATTATTTGCTGATTGGAAATCTTCCACTCCACCTCTGGCTTTTAGAAATTATTTTCCTTCAAACTGTCACATTGTGTTCAATCACCTGTTATTAGAAATGAAAGCACACATATGAACAAGAATGGACTTCAGCATATATTTAGTCATTTACATTTAATCATTTAGTAGCCACTTTCAAAATGAGAACAACACTGCAAAAACATGCAGTGGTTTTGTCTGTTTTTTTTACAACAAAAATATTCTAAAATCAAGATGAAATGAAAAGCAAAATTACTAAGATAACAAGTGCATTGTTTCTGAAATAAATTAAGCAACAAAGGAAAAATATCATATTATTATTATTAAGACATTTTTATATTTGGCCCTTTTGTGCATTTGGGTTTTAATTCTCAGTCTACTGGAAAACATCCAAAAATACATCTTGAGTATTTTTACAGCACTTTATGAATTAAGTGTCTGCATATTTAAATTATAAAGCTTATTTTTAAGGTCATTTTGCCAAAATGACTTTTTTTTCTGCTGCAAGGTGCAATAAATCTCCACTTCAGCAGCCCTTACGTGCAGCAAGCTCATTCATTCATACATTCATTTTCTTCTCGGTTTAGTCCATTTATTAATCAGGGGTTGCCACAGCGGAATGAACCACCGACTTATCCAGCATATGTTTTACGCAGCAGATGCCTTCCAGCTGCAACCCATCACTGGAAAACATCCATACACTCTCATTCGCATATATACACTACGGACAATTTAGCTTACCCAATTCACCTATAGTGCATGTCTTTGGACTGTGGGGGAAACCGGAGCACCCAGAGGAAACCCACGCGAACACAGGGAGAACATGCAAACTCCACACAGAAATGCCAACTGACCCAGCCGGGGCTCAAACCAGTGACCTTCTTGCTGTTAGGCGACAGTACTGCGCCACCACACCGCCCTGTGCAACAAACTTCTTATCTATATTCTGTACTTTTTTTTTCAAGGGTATATGTTCATACATAACATTAATTTTCTTTTCGACTTAGTCCCTTTATTAATCTGGGGTCGCCACAGTGAAATGAACCGCCAACTTATCCAGCACATGTTTTACACAGCGGATGCCTTTCCAGCTGCAACCCATCACTGGGAAACACCCATACCCTCTCATTCACACACATTCACTATACAGACAATTTTGCTTACCCTATTCCTATAACTTGTAGCACCCGGAGGAAACCCACGTTAACACCTTGCAAACTCCACACAGAAATGCCAACTGACCCAGCCAAGGCTCGAACCAGCAACCTTCTTGCTGTGAGGTGACAGCACTACCCACTGTGCCGCCCCTTTTCTGAACACAGAGTGACAAAAAAGATCCCAAAATCCTTTTTGTAAAACCTTAAGAATGACTAAATAAATAAATAAAAATTAAAAGGTTATTGAAAACCCTTTATTAAATGGTAATTTTTTGTAGAAGAATATGCAAATTGTAAATGTTAGTGTTAATAATATTTATATATTTATTTAATTAAAATATAATGAAAACTTATAATGGGACAACTTTTTGCAATTGCTAATGTCATCAATGTTTAATGGCATGGTGACAAATAGCTCAATATTTTACCCTATTCATTAGTATAATATCTTGCCTTAGGTCATTTAGCTTGTGTTTTTATTGTACACATACTGTAGGTAACCCTGCTTAAAATCTCTCATGATCACTGATCCCCATCTTCAACACGAGACAATCGATTTACCATGTGCACAGCTGCTTAAAATGTGCGTGTTGCATTTCCAGGTGTGTCGAACATTGGCAAAACCAACAGACTCAGAACACACCTTAAGCAGGACCAACTCCTGCCAAACACACATACCTTACAGCTACAGAGAAAAAGGGGACTCTTTTGACAGAAAAAAAAAAAAAAACATAACTACAGGGCAAGGCTGTGTCTCCAGCTCTCGCGGTGCTGCCTATGTTTACACTAACACTCTCAGAGCTTGACAAAGGGCTCGCTGGATACACCCTGCTGAATAAACTGCTGTGTTGAGAGAAAAAGAGACCAAGGGTGATTATGGGGCGCATTGGAGAAAAATTTGACTGCTTGTTGAGTATGGAAGGTTTTTGTACCTTTGCATTTATGCGTAAAATGTGCTTTGTGTGTGCATGAGCGAGTGCACATGCATACAGTGTTTGTGTGAAAGCAGTTGTGTATCTTACTTTCTCTCTCTCTCTCTCTCTCTCTCTGTGTGTGTGTGTGTTTGTGTGATGATTGCAGAGGTAAGCTATCAGTACGTGAGGGCCAGTTGAGACAGGCAGAGGGCTGGGACATTCACTGTTTATGGTACAGGCTTGAGCTTTCACTGATCATTGCCACGAGTCTCTCTCTCTCTCTCTTACACACAGGCTATTTCATTCCATCACTCTACATGATTGAGAAAGATTGAGAGGAGGAGGGAAAGGGAGGGAAGAAGAGAAAAGGTAAAAAGAGAAGGTGAAAAATGGATGCTGGGCTCTGCCATGCATGACGCACAAGCTTCCCCCAGACGCGTTACACACGGGAGCACATTCCTACAAAGAAAGTCACACTAAATGTGCTGTTTCCTGCTGGTCATAAAACTTGAAAAATGCTTTGCCTGTTTACGTACATGACATAGCAGGAGTGCTTTTTAAACCTAGATGCCATTTGTAATAAAAAAAACAAACAAATAGAAATAGAAACAAAATTACTCAAACTTCAAGTAAAATAAAAATGAAACTCAAATTCAAAGAGCAAATTCACATGCTTAATAATAATAACACCGAAAACTATTTGATTTGGTTAAACTTAGAAATTAAAGTTAACCTAATGCTTTGAAAATGAGTAACTCAACTAAACCATTTAGCATATAACCATTAGCATAACCATTTTAAACATGTCAACTCGAGACCAAAACCCAAAACTTGTTTCGGCAATTAAATGGAAGAAATAACTTTCTAGGGCTATAATGTTTTAATGTATTTCCAAGAGCGCAATAAATAAATTGTAAAACATTGTATTTTACATGGGCAACGCAGTGGCGCAGTAGGTAGTGCTGTTGCCTCACAGCAAGAACGTCGCTGGGTCGCAGGTTCGAACCTCGGCTGGGCTGGGTCAGTTGGCGTTTCTGTGTGGAGTTTGCATGTTCTCCCTGCGTTCGCGTGGGTTTCCTCCGGGTGCTCCGGTTTCCCCCACAGTCCAAAGACATGCAGTACAGGTGAATTGGGTAAGCTAAAATTGTCCGTAGTGTATGAGTGTGAATGTGTGTGTGGAAGTTCCCAGAGATGGGTTGCGGCTGGAAGGGCATCTGCTGCATAAAATCGTGCTGGATAAGTTGGCGGTTCATTCCGCTGTGGCGACCCCGCAAGGGACAAAGCCGACAAGAAAATGAATGAATGAATGAATGTATTTTACATACAAAATAGTTTTTGTTTGCATTAAATTCAAGCAACTCAAATGTCATTATTGTCAGAGTACCTCCCCAAAAACTTCTTCAAAATTAAAAACATTTAAAAAAAATATATGTTTTTTGTAAAAAAAAAAAAAACACATATTATAAAGTGACTGCATGCCTATTACTATTCATGACATCTTTGTGTATATTTTATAATCTTTTGGAGTCTGTTATCAAAATATAGGTGTTTATTAAAACAATAAAAACACTTGCACATACACACACAACTGTAATTGATTTTGTCCACCCAGGCTCATTATGAATACCTGCCCAGGGCTATGCTTTTGTGAAATACTTTGATTTGGGGGCATTTCAATGCAGCTTGTGATGACATTTACACTAGAAGCCGCTGTCTACATTTTTTGAGAATCTCAAATATGTTACTGGGCTGTGTTTTCTGATAAGCACCATTTGCACATACTTCTCGTACACTTCTGTGAAAAGACGGGTTTGCTGTGCATATATTACTTGGCGATTGACTGACCTGAACCATTCCCTAAAAATAACCGATAGTATTTTCAAAAGCAAGAAATCATCTCTAAACCCAACTGATAGTGTTTTCAAAACAAAACATTAAGAGAAAATTTTGCATTGCTTTTGGCTATTAAAGAAACCGTCCTTCATTCTTGAACCTAGATACTCTGTGTACCAAGTATGATATTGTACAAGGTGTGCTATGCTGTGTCGCAAAAGCATAGCCCTAGTTACGTATATCCAGTGCGTCTGTGTTGCATTTTGCACAACTAGTCATTTGTTTCTATGGAATATGTAGAGACAGTGCATGGTTGATGTAAAACTCTGAATGCAGTCAGTGATCACATCATGATTACATATTATTTTGATGGTCTCTGTATGCTATGTACTCTCAGATTTCATCTTACATGAGTACATTTAATGACACATTTCAGACTGATTTCAGAACACAATTGGTTGCTGCAGGTAACCAATTACATTTCACTCTCCCTTGATTTACGTGCAGAAATTAGTTAATCAAGACATCCCTTTTAGACTTGTAGCTGAGTTTCAGGGACCTTTGCTGAAGTGGCCTGCCTCATTTTTCTACAATTTTGTATGGTGTTCTGCAGGGTTCTTTTGTGGGCGCTTTTTGCTTTATATGCAGTGCATGCGGAAAGTATTCATAGCGCTTCACTTTTTCCACAATTTTTTATGTTACAGCCTTATTCCAAAATGGATTAAATTCATTTATTTCCTCAAAATTCTACACACAACACCCTATAATGACAATGTGAAAAAAGATTTTTTGAAATTGTTGCAAATTTATTAAAAATAAAAAACCTGAAAAATCACATGTACATAAGTATTCACAGCCTTTGCTCAATACTGTGTTGATGCACCTTTGGCAGCAATTACAGCCTCAAGTCTTTTTGAATATGATGCCACAAGCTTGGCACACCTGTCTTTGGGAATTTTTGCCCATTCCTCTTTGCAGTACCTTTCAAGCTCTATCAGGTTGGATGGGAAGCGACGGTGTACAGCAATTTTCAGATCTCTCCAGAGATGTTTAATAGGATTTAGGTATGGGCTCTGGCTAGGCCACTCAAGAACATTCACAGAGTAGTTGTGAAGCCACTCTATTGATATTTTGGCGGTTTGTTTTGGGTCATTGTCCTGCTGGAAGATGAACCGTCGCCCCAGTCTGAGGTCAAGAGCACTCTGAAGCAGGTTTTCACTCAGGATGTCTCTGTATATTGCTGCATTCATCTTTCCCTCTATCCTGACTAGTCTTCCAGTTCCTGCTGCTGAAAAAACATCCCCACGGCATGATGCTGCCTGGTGATGAGCGGTGCCTGGTTTTCTCCAAACGTAACGCCTGGCATTCACTCCAAAGTATTCACTCCAATTTTTGTCTCATCAGACCAGAGAATTTTGTTTCTTATGGTCTGAGAGTCCTTCAGATGCCTTTTGGCAAATTCCAGGCAGGGAGTGGCTTCGGTCTGGCCACTCTACCATTCAGGCCTTATTGGTGGATTGCTGCAAAGATGGTTGTCCTTCTGTAAGGTTCTCCTCTCTCCACAGAAGAACGCTGGAGCTCAGACAGAGTGAGCATCAGGTTATTGATCACCTCCCTGACTAAGGCCCTTCTCCCCCGATCACTAAGCTTAGATGGCCGGCCAGCTCTAGGAAGAGTCCTGGTAGTTCCAAACATCTTCCACTTACGGATGATGGAGGCCACTGTGCTCATTGGAACTTTCATAGCAGCAGAAACTTTTCTGTAACTTTCCACAGCCTTGTGCCTCAAGACAATCATGCCTCGAAGGTCTACACACAATTCCTTTGTCTTCATGCTTGGTTTGTGCTTTGACATGCACTGTCAACCCTGGGACCTTATATAGACAGGTGTATGCCTTTTCAAATCATGTCCAATCAACTGAATTGACCACAGGTGAACTCAGGTGAATTAAGCTGTTGAAACATCTCAAGAATGATCAGTGGAAACAGAATGTACCTGAGCTCAATTTTGAGCTTCGCAGAAAAGGCTGTGAATACTTCATGTGATTTTTCAGTAATAAATAAATTTGCAACAATTTCAAAAAATATGGTGTATTGTGTGTAGAATTTTGAGGACATAAATTAATTTAATCTATTTTGGAATAAGGCTGTAACAAAATCTTTTGGAAAAAGTGAAGCGCTATGAATACTTTCCGGATGCAAAAGTATATATATATATACTTTTAAATATATATACTTTTAGGATAAAAGTATATATATATATATATATATATATATATATATATATACTAGGGTTGGGCCGATAGACGATGCTATCGTCCATCGACGATGGCCTATAAACTTCACGATGCTGAGCCGGCATCGCGATCCATCGCCCCGCCCCACATTTATATTGATATATAACTTATTATTTGCATGTCATCTTAATAGCGATAATAGCGTCTTTTCATGAGCTGTGTTATATTTTACTTATAGCTGCCGTTTGCACGGCTGACAGCATCGTGAGGATTAAATACATCGTGAGGATTATACAGCACCTCTCGCGCTTAAAATGTGTAGATTCAGTGGCAAACGCTGTTACCTGCAAACCCCGTCCCACAGACTTTACAGTGAATGGCTTTGGTTATTTTCATAGCGGACATGAAGCCACTGGAAGTCTTTTATCCACTCTTGGAAAAGTGTAAATGGTGGATTAACATTCAGCACATGATCACTAATAAGATGTGTCATTATTAGTAACGTTAGGGTTTCTAAAACTAAATCTGTCAGTGTTATTTTCATTCTCTCTTCTTCAGCGCTACACATTTCCGCGGTTACAGCTCCTGTCATGTGAATGTAGAAGGCTTTGACTGAATGATTGACAATTGATATTAACCAATCCATTCGCGTTCAGTTCTAGAGCAGTGGGCCAATAAGAAGAGCACAAAGGCGGGGCAAGCATTCCGGCATTTTTTTAATTCAGCAAGTTCACAATCGCATAACAACTGTTTTAATCTATTCCTGAGCGCTGCGTTTGCCGTCTTTAGGTGCAAAGATGCATCCTGCATAAATGTCTCCTAAAGCCTAGTTCACACCACAGGATTTTAAGCATCGGCAGATCGCTGTGCAGTTCACACTACATGACTTGATTTTGTGTCTTTTAATCACTGTGGTGTTCACACTACGCGACACTACGTAAATGATCCACAGGAGGGGGGGGGTCACACACTACATGACCTGACAACAACTTGTTCGCCAACAGTTCAGTCAAGCTACCAAACCACAGCCAATGAAATTTTGAGGGAGGAGTTGTCAGAAAAAGCTGAACACTATTGGCTGCTTGTGTGCTGATTACATCACTGACAGGGTTTCAAGCTTTCAACGGAGCATTTAAAAACATCATCAGTCAGCTGATGCATCAGCGGATCAATCACTCATCTGCAAAGTTCAAGTGGAAAGATACACAGAGAGTTTTTAAGTTTTATTTAAATAAAACTAACATGTCTATAACACCCTGACGTTTCCTAAATATCCGTGTATTTCTTTCTAACATTGTTATTTTTTTAAATTACAAAACAGTAAAGAACTGAGCATTTTTACCTTTAATTACCATATTGGTCAAAATGACTGCATGCATGTCTGCTACTTTTCGCTGTGACTTTATATATGTATGTATTTCTTTACCTCGCAACTTCCTGCTAAAATAAACAAAACTTTCTGATAGCAAAAACATAAATTTACTTCAGATATATATTTCAAAACAACATATTTTGTGCCGCGAAATAGCTCCTGTTAGAAAATGAAAATGAAAGCGAGGCTCAGACCTTTGCATGTTCTAGTATCTTAACTACATATTTATAGGCTGTATTACCAAAAAAGATAATATTTTTAAGGTAATGCTGTCATAAAATATGATGACAGACATTCAAAGCTTCATTTTAATATCTCAATAGAAGTTTTGAATGTAAATATGATGTGAGAAAGGTCAGAATGACCAGTATGGTAATTCTAATAGTTACAAAACTCTAGTTCCACTGTTAATACAGTCTACTCTCGTGTCCGTGTTAACACAGAATGAAGCGAGTGCATGGATGCCCATTCTGGCCAATCACAGACGTTTCTGTTCAGCTCCTGAACACACAGGCTGCGTCCGAAACCGCCTACTACTCAGTAGGTACTGCATTTGAATTTAAACGTACTACTCGGCCGTTAGAAAAGTATGTTCTATACAGTATGAATGTAAGAAGTATGAATGGAATTCGGACGTACTACATCTGCCATTTTGTCATGGTCACGTGAGCTACCTGCGTCAGTTGCGTCGATTTACTTCCATTCATGAATTCTCTCGCGGAGCATCATGGGATAGCGCAGCGTGCATGGGATGCGCACTTCAGAATCTCGCCGGAGGTAGTAAGTCATCCGGGTACTTCTCGCATACTGATTTTCGAATTCTATGAATTCGGACATACTACTCTGCTCGCATACTGATTTTAGCGTACTGTATAGTATGGAAGTATGTGGTTTCGGACGCAGCCACAGCCATTCAGCTCATGTTGATATCCTCTCTCATTGGCTGCAGCTTGTCACTGCATCTGACCACACATGGGGTCGAGTCGGCTGACTGCTCTGGAATATTCAGCATGCTAAATATTGGATTTCCGTCTGCGAGGTGTCGGCGACGCTTCAGCGAGCCTCTTTGACGCGTTGTTCAGTAGTTCACACATAAAGATTGCTGAGCGCCGTGCACCCGCAGATTTTTCCCCGATCACAGCCCGATCTGTCGGCGAGCTCGTTAACTTCCAAATCGGGCTCAAATCAGGCTTAAAATCCTGTAGTGTGAACTAGGCATAAATCCGCGCACGCGTCGAGGATTTTGCAGTGAAAACAGGTCACACGGTGACGATCTATGCACTAGCACAAATGCTTTCAAATATATATTTTAGGTCGCATAAAATTTCGGGCGCATACGCCGAAACGGTCGAGCCCTAGCATCATTACTTGTTATTATTTCCTCATAATAATAGTAATAAAATAAGGAAGTTATCATTAATCACAATACAAATTACAGTGAACTCCAAACGAACTCTCGTCTGGTCTCTGCCACCAGCTGTGGGGAAAAAGCCATTATAAGGACACAGATCACTCTGCTTATTCATGCCAGAGTCCTGCGGAAAAAAAAGTGATTGACAGGTGGTAATTTGTGTAGAACTTTATTTATTTATGGTTTGTTTATGGGTAAAGCAAAGACCATGTGGGTCAGGTAGTGAAAACGATACGCTACAATTATTAAATTTGTTATGAATTAATTGATATTTAACAACAACCACCCCCACCCCCGCCTACGACGACGATGCCATCGTCCATCGCCGATGTTCACATTAGTCATCGTACGATGCCAAATTCAACATCGCCCAACCCTAATATATACAAGAGAACGTCTAAAGGTGACTATCAAAATAAAATTTGGACTTTTATCTTATCTTTATTTTTCTATAATCATCTACATGACCTCAAATGACACAAGTAAGCAGATGAACTCAGAACAGATTTATGAGTTTCATTTTTGAAAAGATTCCAGAATGAAATGTCACTGCAGTTGTAAAATGACTCAAAAATAAACACAACAAGAAACACACACACTCCAGTGTATTCTTAGTTAAGCTTTGCTGCAGCGTCTTGAAATTCCTGTAGCAGTCGATTGCACTTTGTATGGCTGAGGACTGGTAAGTCAACACACTAGATGAATAACTGAGGTCTGCTACAGCTGTTAGGGCAAGTGGCTTGTGAAGAACCTGAGCCAACAAATAAATCCCTGGATTGCTCAATAGATGCTACGATTGAGCACCATGGCCAAATTTTACAGCACTTGCTGTGGTGGGCCATTTATGAACCACTCTTTTATTTGACAATTACATGATTACAGAGAATTACATGATCAGAAGAGAGACAGAAAATGCACATTTCATTTCAGAGCAAGAAAAAAAAGGGATGGTTATAGAAAGAAATACAAGGTGGAGGCTTTTTCCAGTGACTAATATCCTTCAGGAGGTGAAGATCCAGAAAAGTAAATGGCAAGAAATTATAAATAATAATGCTTCTGTTTAAAATAGATGACGCTGTAATGCAATCATGCATGCATCAGAGCCCACTGAATAAAACACCACCAAATTTGTAGATTTTGAACTGTGTTTTCTGACAAAGAAAAATGAGCTCAGATTTTCTCAGGTCCAAACAATGCTGGCTCATTAATCTACATGAGCGCAGTGGACACAGTCAATACAGTGAATGACCTGACAAGCACTAGCATGCTGACACACAGTTAAGAAATGGTTAACAAATCCCTATGTAAACTTTTGCTAATCCAGCCCAGGAAGTCAATCAGAATGAATGCAGCAATATAGTGCTTTTGTTTGTATAGTTTATACCCCACCCAGAGAACTCAATGGAAACAGCTCAGACTGTAAGATCTAGGAAATCTGCAAAAATAGCTTAAAAGCAATTTCTAATGCAGGTAACATGTGCACTGTTGGTTATACTGCAGTTATGGAAAAATGTGTTCAGTCCTGAATGTGGATGATGGGTCTTAACGTGTAAAATTGCCCCCTCTGCTGACCAAACTGCAGAATGATTCAAAATCAAGTGTACTTGTACCTTCCAATTTTGTATTTATTGATTTTTTTTTAAATGCATGCATAATATGTATGTGTACACTGTTGTTCAAAAAGTCTGGGGTTAATAGTTTTTTTTTTCAATATTTATTATTAAATGAATGCTTTTAATAAGCAAGGATGCATTCACTTGGTCTAAAGTAAAAAATATTATGATTTAATGTCAATGTACAACATTTCTTTTTAAATAGATGCTGCTATTCTAGCCATTTAAACGTTAGGGTTTCCACAAAAATATGTTAACAAAAAATATTTGAGCAGCAAATCACCATATTCGAATGATTTGAGTGAAGGATCAATGGCAGTCAAAAATCCATCACAGAAATCAATTTACATTTTAAACAATATTAAGATAAAAAACAGGTATTCTCCATCTTCTCTGAGGCAATATATGCTTATCGCTTGATCCAAGATTTGTGGTGACAATCTTAATTACATATTTCAATTTCTGTGTTTTCATTAACAGAAAGCTTAAAAACACTACCTGCAAGTCTGACGCATTTGATATTTCATAAACATACTTTTTACAGTTAAGATGAGGAATATAAATATATTTATTTATTTAATTATTTAATTTATTTTTAATAGAAATGCTGTGTAAAAGCTAAAAAGAAAAAAAGCTCTTGTCAGCATGGGCTGAGGAGGACACATGAGTGATGTGCAGGGTAGATGGGTAATTACCTCGTCTAGACAGTCTGGGTGAAAAGCACTTTTTGAAAACATTGCACACTCCTTCATCCAGCCACTGAATGAACTCTTTTTGTACACCACTAGGGATAAGACTCATTCACAGCCACCACAAACCTTTTTTTCCCTGCAGTTAAGGAAAGTTATCAGCGGCCTGCAGACATCTGGGGGAAACCCTCTCTGCAAACCATGATATACCTTGGTCTTGATGAAACCACTGCATTGTTTGGCTATACTGTAAATTTGATTATACTAAAACTGTCTCAAAAATGTGTGAATATATCAATTCAGAACTTTGTCAGAACATTGTCTTACAAAAAATTGTTGAAAGTTACAGGTTACATGTCACAAAAAAAGCTAAAAATTCTCAAAAAGAGTTATTTCTCATTCATCCTTAGTAGAGCCCTATGATTAATCAATGTACTGACTCAAAAAGTCAACAAATAATCGGCACACTCTTTATCATGCCCTGATTGTTGGAAATTGCTGTAAAAGTCTACCTAAAAGGATGTAAAATGTGACAAAATGTTTTACTAAAATATTAGTTTTAAAGCACTCTCAATGCATTAAATGCTGTTTATCAATTCACAATGTTAAGTATATTTTATACTATTAATAAATTATACAATAAAAACTAATTAATCAAATAAAATCAATAGTTTTCAAACAAATTTAGAAGTCAAAAGTTGACGTACAATCTGCAAACAGATATTCAAAAGTATCTTAATATAAAAACAGGTGGTCATAAAATATATAGGATTTTAGCAGTTATAATGTACACTGCTGTGTTTGGGGTCAGTACGATTTTTAAAAAGATATTCATATTTTTATTCAGCAGTGATACAATGTCAAATCAAACAATAAAGGCTTTTTACAATGCAACTAAAAAAAATCAAAAACAAGCAAATACTGTTTATGTTTAGCTAAGCATGCTTGAAAAAAGTATTCCTCAAACAAATTGAGCAGCACTGCAGTTTTGAACATTTATAACAGTAAGAACTCTTTTTTGAGTTAAGAAATAATCAATAATTAGTATGAGACATCTACAAGATGATACAAGACTTTGCATTGGAGTCTTAATTATATATTTAGGATATATCGACAATTATTACATGACTAAAAATCCTGATAAACTAATAATCGCATAAAAGCACAGTGTTAACTTCTGTTGGGTCAATGCAACAGCACAAGAACAGCAGAATGCACTAATGCATGCAACTATAATACTAAGAGGTCTTAATTTATTCATTCAGAAAGTAAGATCATGCTTCATTTTATACACTTGAGCGGTTGCATTCACTCAATTATTCACTGGACTGGAGCTGAATGATGGTGTTAAGTATTGATGATTTTTGTGTGTCTGTGATTCTGCGGTCTCACTACTGTACTGTAAGTAAGGTTATGTACAGAAACATCTGAGGTGAATGACCATTTCCGAATTACTGTAGAGTGACTAAAAGAAAAAGAGTGGAAATGACAGCCTGCATAACAATGTGATTATTATTTAAGTGATATGTTTTGATTTAAAAGAAGAGTTTAAGTGCGGAATTGCATGCATTGTTTAAACGAGAGAAGTATGGACAGCTTAAAGGGATAGATCAGCAAAAAAAATGAAAATTCTGTAATCATTTACTCACCCTTCACCCGATTCAATCCTTGAGTTTCTTATGTTGAAATCAAAAGAAGATATTTTGAAGAAAGCTGAAAACCTGTAACCATTGACTTCCATAATATCTGTTTTTGCTGCTGTAGATGGTTACAGGTTTTCAGATTTCTTCAAAATATCTTCAGAATAAAGTTCGAGTAAAATTTAGATTTTTGGATGAACTATGCCTTTAAGAAGGAGATTAAGAGAGAGACAAGAAATAGTGATGGAAAGAAATTATTGAGCAAAAAACGAAAGGAAAAGGAAAAGCTGCTTTAAAGCATGCCTTATTCCTTCAACACTCTAGGGTGGTTTTCAGTGGTGTTTTATTTATAATTGAATGTAATGTAGGGAGATAAAGTCAGCCCAATACGGCCTGCCTCTCATAAGCACTTCACGCCGCATTACGTTTTATTCATCAAATTAGTTTTACTTGGGTTGGTGTCCCCTGAGCCATCTTTAAAAGGTTTGGATGAAAGGACTACATTAATTTCTACCACTAATCGGTTACACAAGAGCTGTACTGACAGCTCTTCCCTCCTCGTGTTATAAAGTCTTCTTTACATCCCATTTCCATTCACATAATCCCTCCACACAAAAATTAAGAGAAGAAAAGAGGCTCTGGCCTTCTTCCCCTCCAATACCATTTGTCAAATCCTGCTGCATTGTGGGTATTATCACCCTGTAAAACTGCTAATACGGTTAGGAAAAATGACTCATGGTCTCAGATTTTCATTATTTGTCTGCTTAAGGCTTTAAGCGGCACAGTGAGCATTGAGAAAAGTACAGAAATGAATGAGAGTCAAAAGCCATTGGCTAAAATATTCCAGAACATGCTAAATATTTTCATTTGAGGATGTTAGAAGTACTGATTCAAGCAAGCTGGAACACCTGGATGCTTCAGTGGCAGATTATGAGTTTAGTAACCGGAATATAGGTAATACCATTTTTTCATATTTTTTGTACAATAACAATATATAGCATAAAACACTAACATAATATAATATAAACAGTGTTGGGGCCCAGCATTATGACTAATAGTGATACATACAGTTGAAGTCAGAATTATTAGCGCCCCTGAATTATTAGCCTCCCTGTTCATTTTTTTCCCCAATTTCTGTTTAACGGAGAGATTGTTTCAACACATTTCTAAATATAATCGTTTTAATAACTCATTTCTAATAACTGATTTATTTGATCTTTGCCATGATGACGGTAAATAATATTTTACTAGATATTTTTCAACACACTTCTATACAGCTTAAAGGCTTTAAAGGCTTAACTAGGTTAATTGGGGTAACTAGGCAGGTTAGGGTAATTAGGCAACTTATTGTATAACGATTGTTTGTTCTGTAGATAAAAAAATATAGCTTAAAGGGCCTACTACTTTTGACCTTAAAATGTTTTTTTAAAAAAAATTAAAAACTGCTTTTATTCTAGCCGAAATAAAACAAATAAGACTTTCTCCAGAAGAAAAAATATTACCAGACATGCTGTGAAAATTTCCTTGCTCTGTTAAACATCATTTGGGAAATATTTAAAAAAGGAAAAAGATTTCAAAGGGGGGCTAATAATTCTGACTTCAACTATGTACACACATGCAGGGAGAAAACATGCAAACAATTTGTCATTATTATTATTATTATTATTTATTTATTTTATTGTTTTACTTGGTCAATGTCTTTGTGGCATTTAGTTTTTGCTTTTTCTCTTTAAGGACGTTTGAAAAAGCAGAATCTATTGGTAAAGTGATATAGAACTGTAATGTGAACAAGACATGCCTAGAACTAACGTTGTGTTTTCCTGAAAATAATGTAACATTCCCTACAATGCTTATAAACAGAATCATCAGAATCATTCAAAAACTCTGTAGCATAAAATCAAAATTACACTGACATTCAACAGGTTAGGGCTGGTCAGATTGTTTTAAGTCTCTTATGCATTTATTTTATAAACCCAGTACATATAATACAAATGTTGTAGTTAAATATTAATATATTTTATGACATAGAAATAATTCTAATATGCTAATCTGTGGCTTAAGAAACATTTTCTATTATTATCAGTGTTAAAATGTTTGTACCACATTAATGTTTTGAAGAGAAACAATAGATTTTTGTTTACATTTCCATTTTTGTATAGCAATTTAAATACAAAATAATGAATTTTTTGCTGAATGCATGCAATATTTTCATCACATAATGAATGAATGGATGATGGATGAATAAATAAAACTATAATGTCGGGCTGCACAATACATCGTAGAATCTGCAACATCAGTTCTTTAATGAATTTCTTCTTAAGAATGAAAAAAAGAAAAAAATCTTAATAACTTAAAAATAAAAGCTATTAATCAAGTGTTTTCAAGCAGGTGGCCAGCTAGCTACTATTATTAAGACCACCGTGCAGTTAAGATAACACTGACTTCTCCCTGTGTTTACAGTACTTATGGTTATCACAAGCACAATGTCCTTATTGAAGCAGAACATGAGTCCATTTCTCATTCTTGACAAGCCCTGCCTGGTTGCCATCTTCACAGACAGCACCTCTCTTCATTCTGTATCTCTCTGCTGCAGACTTGTATCATGCAATAAAGCGTGACATGCAAAAGTTTGGGAGGAATTTGCAAATGATAAACAGAATTGACTACAACACAATATGGGAGATATTAAGAAAAAGACTTTCTGAGAGTTCTTGAATGTAGGAGGCTTTCTCACACGTGACAACAGGTGGCACACTAACAACCATTTTGGGTTCAAATGTGCACAGTTGAGCAGACACCACGAAAATCAGATGTCAAGATAAAAAAATGCTGGTAAATGTAGAACATTTAGAGACATTTTGTTGCATTTGTGAAATGTGACCTTTTCAACAGAGAATAAAGTAATTCTGAAGAGGTAAAGAGTGTTACTCACTTTAGAAGGGAGCGTGGTGGAAAGCTGAAGGCACCATGACAGATGCGGTCGATGAAGTTAAGTGGAATCTTCTGGATCTGCTCACAGTTCAGCATGACAAAGTCATACTTACAGATGAGGAGGGTGTTCTCTGTGATGAGAACCAGACGCTCTTTCTCATTGTTCCAATGATCCACCCTACACAAGAAAATGGAGACAGTATTAAAAATGTGGACGTTATTTGTACAAATGCACACTTTATATTAAGTGGCCTTAACTGCTACTGTATGTCTTTAAATGAAAAAAAAAGTGTTCATATTGTATTAGACAAAAATTATGGGGCTATTCAGTTGGGATATTGGTGAGGTTAGTGACAAGTTTGGTAGCATGGGTAGATTTAAGGCATGGGTCAACAGTGTAATTATTAGAGATGTTCTGTAAACACTGTAGATGCAGATGATTTTTAAAATACACTCACCGACCACTTTATCAGGTACACCTGTCCAACTGCTTGTTAACACAAATTTCTAATCAGCCAATCACATGGCAGCAACTAAATGCATTTTGGCATGTAGACATGGCAAAGACGATCTGCTGCAGTTTAAACCGAGCATCAGAATGGAGAAGAAATGGGATTTAACTGAGTATTTCAGAAACTGCTGATCTACTGGGATTTTCACGCACAACCATCTCTAGGGTTTACAGATAATGGTCTGAAAAAGAGAAAATATCCAGTGAGTGGCAGTTCTGTGAGCGCAAATCCCTTGTTGATGCCAGAGGTCAGAGGAGAATGGCCAGACAACCTAGTCAGTTACAACCAAGGTATGCAGAAAAGCATCTCTGAATGCACAACACCTCGAACCTTGAGGTGGATGGTTACTTCCAGCAGGATAACGTGCCATGTCATAAAGCATCTTAGAATATTAGGAACTAATGAATCATCTCAGACTGGTTTCTTGAACATGACAATGAGTTCACTGTACTCAAATGGCCTCCACAGTCACCAGATCTCAATCCAATAGAGAGCACTTATTAGATGTGGTGGAACGAGAGATTCGCATCATGGAGGTGCAGCCGACAAATCTGCAGCGACTGCGTGATGCTATCATGTCAATATGGACCAAAATCTCTGAGGAATCTCTGAGGAAAATCATGTATGTGCGTAATAATTGCATTGTACCAAATGACTGTTTTTTATGTTGTCAGTGGTCCAAAATGATTATCCGCAGTTAGCATTTGAATAGGTGAGGATGTCAGTTTCCAGAAAATAAAGTTGATAAAGAATATAGAGTTTTCAAAGATGATTGGACAGAGTGGTACTGTATGTGTTAATTTAATTCAATTCCAATTGAGAGCAAAACTGATGAGATAGTTGGAGTTGTAAAGAGCGGAAATGTCAAACACCACTATGAAACAACATTTTAGTCAGCTGAATACAGAAATACAGAAAGTGTCACTTCTAAATTTAGTCTCCTCTGTATTTTGCACCATGTTGCTTTTGGCCTACCGTGTGCTTTGTACATAGCTGTCACTTAAATTAATTGGTACTTGTCATTTTGACACTTAATATTAATGTATTTTGTAAATTATCATAATGGGGAGCAATTTTCTTTGTGAAATGGGTCCTTAAATATGGAATTTACTGAACTAGTTGTCATACAATATCATCATGTTGTTGAAGTAGATCAATCATTTAGGCATCATATTTAACTTTATAAGCAGTTTTCAGCTGTTAGCTTTTTATGCAAGATTGCTATTCTGCTACCGTTGCTTTTCACTGCTTTGACAACATTGAGCTGAGGTGCTGCTCTTTGCATCCTTTCATTTTTATACACTAAATCATTCATTAACATGGGTTTATTTTTCTGGAACATGAGCATGCATTGGTCCCCTACTGGGCCTGAATGCAGACCTCTACATTAATGTACTGGCACTACCTGTACATTCCAACAAATCTGTCATTCACAGTCTTTTTACAGCTTTATTCAAGCACATAAAGATCCTAAAACCAGTTCTTGGACCTTTGTTTATTTAGAGTTTGACAAATGATTGTTGTCACTACATATTTTTCTGTTCTAATTATTCTAAAGGTGTTCAACAGGTTACCTGCGGTTTCTTTGTTATTAACTTGTGAAATGTATTAATTCTGGGCGACGCAGTAGGTAGTGCTGTCGCGTCACAGCAAGGTCGCTGGTTCGAGCCTCGGCTGGGTCAGTTGGCGTTTCTGTGTGGAGTTTGCATGTTCTCCCTGCGTTCGCGTGGGTTTCCTCCGGGTGCTCCGGTTTCCCCCACATTCCAAAGACATGTGGTACAGGTGAATTGTGTAGGCTAAATTGTCCGTAGTGTATGAGTGTGTATGGTTGTTTTTTCCAGAAATAGGTTGCGGCTGGAAGGGATGCGTAAAACATGAGCTGGATAAGTTAGCGGTTCATTACGCTGTGGCGACCCCGGAATAATAAAGGGACTAAGCCGAAAAGAAAATGAATGAATGAATGAATGTATTAATTCTCAGAGTGAAAATTGTTGCAGAGTCCTTCTGTGAACCTATTTTGAGTCACTTTACAAAAATGTCTATAAGCATGTGGGTCTTAATTATGAAGGCCTACATATTCTAAAAGCTTCAGCAGTTGCCTTTGGCACAGTTAAAATATGCATAGCCACATTTTTAGATCCCAGATGTAATGTCAAAACAAACGCATTCAGAAAATGCATAACTGATGCATAAGCCACTTTTCATGGTTGCTTTGTTTTCTCAAAATACCAAACTCTTTTGTCAGTGTTTTGCTCTAATTGACCAGTGAGAAGAGCATGTACAGCAAGATGACGAGAGGCTGTTCA